>JAEANM010006127.1:0-18878 GCA_017656035.1 Myanophis thanlyinensis
ATAAATAAATAAATCAGAAGTTATTTTTGTTTAGAAGAAGGAGAGAAAGAAAGATAAGTCAGAAAGAATTTCATCCACTGCATTGTACCCTGGAATATATTATATGGAAGCTTTTTACAAATCTATCAACCAGTTTAAAAAACAACAAAAAATGGATTCACAATGGTTTATTTATGTTATCAAAACTTCAACACTCTCAAATCCAATTTCTGTACATTAAATTCCACTTATTTTCATAGAAAGAACAGGTCTGTGGTGCCCTGTAACTTCTACGTCTCTAAGGGAAGAGCTTCAGGCAGTGCTACTTTCAGACTGAAAAAGCTCTTCTTTAAGTATCATCAAAGGAGAAGCTGAAGAGAGACTGTGGAACCATTAACATTCTTTAGCACTAAGAGTATAAAGCTATTCCTAGTGATAGTCATGGCTGTTTTATAAAATATAATAAGAAATTGGGAGGAAAAATGTTAAGAAATGAATGGTAGCTTTTTCTCCTTAATCTAAAATTATTTCTCATATGGTGGTGTTTTATTAATTCTTTAAATTTCAAATTTAGCACTTTAGTATATTTTAATTAGCTTTAATTAATTAATTGCCTAAAATGCAAAATGTACACCCAATTTTAAGAGTAAGACTAAACAAAATTGAAAATAGAGAGCTATCATGCCAGCATATAAGTACTGTGTGAATATGAGCTAAACTATGAAATTCGGTGTTTTATTCTTTCACTTACTGAAACAAAATAAGTACTACCCATTGATTATCTGCGAAGTTAGAGTTGAAAGGAAGGGAAGCATTGTGCCAGTATAACATGATGGTTAATGGGTCAGGCTAAAAACCAGGAGACCATTTTCATTCCACCTTAGCCATGACTTTGGACCAGCCACTTTGTCTCAGCCCAATGCAGCTCACAGAGTTGTTGTGGGGGAAATAGGAAGAGGAAGGAGTATTAGATATATTCACTGTTTTGAGTTATTTATAAAAATAATATGTCCAGGATATAAGTAACATAAATAAAATTCAGATTAAGAAAGATGGGTTTAGAAAGATATGAATAACATTTCTAAGGGCATGATCTAAAGACAATTAGATGATGATGATGTTGATGATGATGATGATTGTTGTTGTTGTTGTTGTTATTGTTCTTTTGTTAAAATATAATATGTAGGACCCATGATCTAAAGTGGAAGTCCCCATATTCTGGAAAAACAACAACCCTAAAACTAAAGTGTGGAGGTTTCAATTCATGCTCAGGTTATGCCTAATTCTTTTCTGGAAAATGAAGATTAAAATAATCTAATAAAATTATCAAAATAGGTAAGACTATCAAAACAAAACCATGAATTTAGAAAGCAGGGAAGTAAATAAAGTAATAGCAACTATGAATGCTATTGACTATGTCTAATTTTATTTTGACATACGCTGTTTATAGATTTACTAATGTAAGTAGGCACTGACAAAAATATTGGGAAGAAGACATATCCAAGCAGATTGAGAGATTGGAAAAACCTCCCTTCCAGGATGTGCAAAGCCAGTGCAATTATCTTGAAAGAAGTTATCATCTTGTGAGCCTCTCTTTTGTGTGTGTGTGAGACCAAGGGCAAAAGTCTTCAGTGCCAACAAATGATACAAAAAAAAAAAAAAAGCTCAAGGAAAAACTCTTAACTCTCAGCAATTGCACAAGAGCCATTCACTGTTGTAAAAATTAGAGCCCTATAGCATTTCCAAAAGTGATCTCTGCAATCTGTCACTTTACACAGGTTAAAAATGCACTCAGAAGCAGTTTCTGGTTGTGAACTTGACATTTGCAACAAAATTGAGGATGTACTTTTCCATTTTGTTTGAAAGTCAAGCTTCATTTTCCTTCATGTGAGTCCTGTTATCCCTTGTACTGAATAATGTACAGGTAGTAAATCTTAGGAAACTATTTCTGGTAAAAAGATAGAAGAGCTTGGACCTACAATTACACTTACAAACCATATATCTACACACCTCCTCAAAATTAGGGTTTTATTGATTTTCTTTACCTGGTCACCTGAAAAAAATTCCATTAGCAAAGTCGTCAACAAACAATTTTAAATATCTTCACTCCACACACCATATTTTTAATGAAAATGAATGTTTGAACAAGTTGCTTCTGTGCAAGCAATAAGTAGAAAAGGTCAAAGTCCCCTTTGCTGGTTTTTTTTTTTTTGGTACATATTTTCTTAAACAATTCTTATGCATTCTAACCTTGGAAACATAAATCTAGGAAATTCCTGCCACCTGCCCATATCTGAATGTTCAAAGATCATATCTGAATGTTCAGTGATTGGCAATACTTGGAAATAGCAAAACAAATATTATTTTCAAACTTATCTAAAAAGATCCATAAGAAAAAGTTGGCAATGTTAGACAAGGAACAGTTTTGAAGGTTCAGATAACATCCAGTGGAAAATATTTTTGTGGTACCTGTATAGACTTTCTCCAGCATAACCAGGAGAGTTGTTGCAGCAATAACTATAATAGTAATAATGTGAAGGAAACACTTCAGATCTTTTAGAATCCTCAGATAGCTAATTATTGTGTAAATTCAAGGCATTCTGGGAAACTTTAGTGATGATTTATAGATTCAGTCACTTATATAAATATAAGTTCTAGCAGTCACCACTGCAAACTGCCTATAGCATGGGAAAGAAATGTTTCTGAACATGGCTGGTTCATTATCCTTAAATTTCTAGCTTCTTACCAATGATATATTCTTGTTGTCAAATAGGCAATCCAGTGGTGGGCTGCTGCCTGGTTGGACTGGTTCTATCGAACCAGTAGTTCTGATGATCAGCTTACCCCACCCACCCGTACCCACCCTATCCTGTCCTATATCCCCTTCTTCCTTACTCAGCTGAATTGTATGGCATAACTGTTTTTTGCGCCTCCGCAGTTCCTATTCATTGGGGCTGTCTTAGAAGGTAAGCTGATTTTTATAAAAGTGCTATAGTTTGGAAGTGCACACTCACAGTACCGGTTGTGAAAATATGTGCAGCCTACCACTGAGGCAATCCCATCAAGAAACTGACAAAGGTAACTTCAATATTCTCTTGGACTACTCAACTGAATATTATAAAACCGCCTCTTCAGTAAATAATTAACATAATTAAAACATTAATTAATTAAAAAATAAGATAGCATCAAAATTGGCCCCAAATTCCCAGGCTAGCATTCAAACTCTAATTGAATTACAGGAAATTGCTAAGCAATCACCGCCACCAACAGATTCTTGTCCAAATCTTTGGTAGGGTTGTACTTGGGAGTGCTTCTGTGAAAATGTGCACAGTCACAATTAATCACAGCAATATTTACATAAACAGAATTAGTTTAGTTAAAGACCTTGACATATATGAACTGAGATTGAAGGGTGATGTAAATGTTGAATGCTAACAGTGCCAGAAAGTTTTTAACTGGAATGTAACAATATTTAGAATAAGCTCAAGACATGTATATTTCAAACGACATCTGGCCCATTTAAAAAAATATATTAGTGCAGTATAAAGTATATTATTATATACATATATAGATTAATCTGACCTTTGATGTTAGGAGACCACAGGGTGCTAAGGTGAGCTGATGATATCATTGGCACAATGGAGACTTTCCTGTGTAGATGTTCTTTTATGTATGCTTGGACATAGATTCCAGAACGTATTGCAACTGCTGCATTACTACAAATTTAAAAAACAGAGAAATGAATTCAAACTGTGTTCTACCACATTGTTTTGGAATAGATCCTTACAGAAAGCATTGAGTATGACATGACACATGGACACATCAAATCAACAAATCAGAGTAATGCAGCCTTTCTGAAGTGACTCATGAACTTAACCTTTCCACAATTAGTCACAGGTTTTCAAATGACAGTGTGCAGATACCAATCGATTGATAGGTCTTGGTACTCTCAGCAAGAGAAGGGCAGATTACACTTTCTGCTTATAAAGTGGTGTCAGGAAGTCATCTTTTAAACCCATCAAGAACAGCTTTGCATAATATCTCATTGTACAGCCTGAAAGGATCATTTAACAAGATAAGTCAAATGCATTCTGTAGTAAATATTCTTCTGTAACTAATGTTCATGAGAGGAAAAAGAAAGCCTAAAATGATGAAACAAAATAGAATCCTCACATTACGCTCTGGTTGCTTGTTCAATACAACATTTAAATAAATAAATAAAAAAGCTTGACCTAAAAGAACTCCATTACATTTTAACGTAAATGGGTTCACGACATCTTATCTATTGCAAAGAGTGACCACATAATAGAGTGTCATTTGAGAAAGAGGAATGTCTATTTGAGGCCCTAGGGATCATAGCATGTCATTTTTTTCCTCTCCAAAATCAGCACCAACCACAGAGAAGAAAGCATCATTAAAACCTTTAGAGCCTCATCTCTGTGATGTTGGACTTAAGTTATTCAGGAAGGGAGAATTGAGAATACAGGGAGGTGCATGCAGCACAGAAACAGCCTTATGGCTTCTTTGGACCTAATGTCTGGGTCTTCCATTGATCTGGAGGAAATGATATATAACACTGCTGCTTTTCAGTGAGTGTTACCTGCCAGCAAATTTCCAGATATAATCCAGGGTGTTAGTTATTACAACCTGGTTATTTGTGAGATAGCTTGTCCCATCATTTCTGCAAATCCCACCAGAGAGAGTGCATGCTCCGGGTCTCCTCTGTCAAGCAATGATCCAGAAATTGTTCCTAATCTGGTGATAACATTGGAACAGTTTCCTTTTGGATGACCTTGATCCTGTTACTCTCTCAAGATTGTGAAGACTTACCTCTTTCCTCAGGCATTTGGACCAGGAGGTTAGGCAAACTCTGCTACTGATATGATTTGTAATTAGAATATATTGTTTTTCTTGGGCGTCCTAGATCATTGTTTATCGATATTGTTTTAATCTTTGAATCTTGTGCCTTCTGTGATACAGGCAGACATGAATAAATAAATAATAAACATTTTTGTTTGTTAAAAGAAACTTTTCTACTCTACAGAATTTTACAAATCCCAGTAGTTCTAATGTCAAAACATGCCAACAAAGAATAAGGATTACCCTACTGTACAATGAACAATGGCTCAGATCTTTTGGGATACTTGCTTATTCAGAAAGTTCTTATTCGGTAATCCAAAGCAATACCCTAAAGTTCTAATCTCAATCTTTAAAGAAAACTTCACAGGAACTTTTGTGGAACTCTTTTTACATAAGAAGGAAAACAAAGTATAGGTATTCAAATTATACCTATACTACATACAGATACATCAACATCATACATATTTATGTCAGTATAAAAGGCAAAGAAATTTGAAAAGGACACTGGACACTTCTCTAGGCCCCACAACAGAACTCTGTCTGTGTAACTGTAGCATTAGTGCAGCTTTTGATGGAAATAACTTTTTCTCCAATCATTTCTTTCTGCTTTCTTATTCCCCTGGTTTCTCAATTAAATCAGTGTCAGGTCAAGTGTCAGTAAACATATACCAGTAATTCAACCACAGAACCAGAAATTTCTAAGAGTTAGTCAAGAGTTCAACATCAAGTGGCTACAAAGGTCAGCTATTCAAATAGGACTCCTTCTATAAAAACTGCAAATTAATAATCCTGCAGGATTCAAACAGTGCCAGACTTCACTGTTTATGCTAAGATGAAAACATGGTGCATAGTAAATTTAAACTAAGAAAGAAAAACTTTCTGCAGTTTTTTTTTTTCAGAAGTAACATTTATTCTCAAATTTCACTGAGTAATGAATACAGAATTTCTCACGGTAAACATGTAACTAAATAAATGACATTTGTCCTGTATTTTGTAGTTTACTTTTCTTCATTACAGAACTCATAGGGGGTAACTACAGCGTAAGGAGCTGTGTAACTAATATGGCAAGACTAGATAGAATTCTTTAATGGTCAAGTGTGATTGGACACACAAGGAATTTGTCTTTGGTGCATATTCTAGATAGGGTTTTTTGCAAGCATAAGCAGTTAAAAATAGATTTCTCCTTGCCCTCCTGTTGTTCAAGACTGCTCCAGGAGTCATGCTCTGGTTTGTTAACCCTTGTATGGTTAAGCCATAAGCATATATCATGGTTTATTAAATACTAGAGCTCAACAACATGCACTTGAAACTGCTTTGATGTTTCAAGATTTGAGGAAGCCTCGTGATCTAAAGAATTCAGAACGAGCAGAGCCAATCCAAGCCAAGTCTAAAATTGCAAATCTAAATAGCCAGAACAAGAAGAAGAGCACATTTTACAGTGGTACACAAAAGGAAAGAAAACAGCATGAAAAGAAAACAATAGCTAAGCTATTGTTCTGAGTGCTTAGGAACAATATTAAGCACAACATTCACAGGATGTCTTGACCTTTTAGGGTTTTCCTACAGGCCAAAGTGTCCCCTTGAGTCACAGCAACCACTGAATGCACAAATTATTAATGACCAAAACAGTATGTGTGTTCCACTGAATGAAGAGTTGAGAGTGCAAATGAGAGCAGTTCTTGTGCTGTCTTGGCCTCCCAGACATTTTCCAGAGTTCATTTTAGTGAACCTCGGACTACTGTTTCATTTTTTTAATGGACTGTGCCAGCCATCTGGTCCATATCCAAAGGACAGTGATAAGAGAAGCTTTCAACTTCACCAGGTGACACTGGTGTTCAAATCCTATTAGAATGCCTTTGTTCTTCAGCTTTAGTTGACATCCATTGCCAAGAGCATTGGCATAGTTCACTTAGGAACAGAAATAGGCACAGGCTGACTGGTGCTTAATGCTGTTCTCCCTTAAAAAAACAAACTTGTGATTCAAGAAGCCTCAGGTGTCCACTTTCAATGCTGTATGATTCTTGAGCAGATCATGCTCACAACCCACAATGACATGGAATCTAGAAGTGGATATCCAAAGAGAAATGAGATTTTGGAAACAAGGTTTAATTAAAGTCTTATTAAAGTAAAATTAAAGTCTTACTGGCTTGTGTCCCTAAGACAGCGCAGGAAGCAATGGATATTTTCATCCTTCTTGCAAAATATGGTTCTGTTTTGGGAAATTATTGCATGAGACTGGTAGTCATTCTCTATACATAAACTGATTACTCTAGGAGACAATGGAGGATAGGTGCGGGACTGCCATGCTATGGTCCATGGGCTCATGAAGAGTCAGACACAACTTAGCAACTGAACACTACCACAACAAAATATATTATTAAAACCTATAATTGGCCTTTGGTGATCTCAGTGGAGAGTGAAACTGCAGAAAACAGGAAATGCCAAACATAATCAGTATATTTTCAGATGAAAAGACATAAAAGAAAAGCTTTGGAATGATCTCATGGCCCTGCTCAATGGCTCCCACTTGCATGGGATTTGGAACCCTGATAGTACAGGTCATCAGAATGAATCATGTACAAAGGAAGCTCTGGCCAGCAGCTTTTTAACCCAGACAGACAGGAATAATGAAATGAAGAGAACCAGTTGCCTTTTTCATGCCATTCTGCTTCCTACATGAAAGGCTGCTGCTGTTCTTATTTTTATGTCTTTTAAATAATGTTACATATCATCGACTTCATCTGCTGTTTATTATTGGCAATCTGCATTCTTCATCTGATTCTTTAAAAATGACCAAAAGGGGCTCTTCCTTTGTTCTATTGCTATCTTGAATTCAAAGTTGGACATTTGTTCAAGAAAAATGTCTAAGAAGACAGTTGCTGAATTGTACACTAAGCGACAACTGATTTTAATTGGAATTCCACTTTGGGGGGAAAAGTCAGAATGTTTCCTATAGAATTTCATGTGCATACCAGATGTAATAATTGATCTGTTGAGACTTACATCCTGTCTTCAGGAACTATCATAGACGAATATTTTAAAGGAAGGCAAGGTAACCAACATCAAAGAACAGGTTGGTTTTTTTTCTGAAACATGAGATTTGATTACTTGTCATTACTTCCTTTGCAGAGATCTGTTTAAACATTCCAATCTCTGAAAGAAAAAGATATAGGAATACCCTTGAAGTTATGGTTATAACTGCATAAAAAAATGAAGACCAATGGATATTGATAATCATCTAAAAAATTCAGTATCTAGAATAAGGTTAAGTGCAAAATTGCTTCTGACATCTTAATGACAATATCTTACAATAGTAGATTTAATGTGATGAAATACAAAAAGTAATTTGTACTGACTGAACAGGAGATGAATACATTTAGACAGTTTCCAAAAACTTGTACAACATTAAAATAAAAGAAATGTATTTATTTTTTTCTACATCAGCATGGAGCATAGCAAGAAAAAAAACCAATGTGATGTATACACACACATACACAAACACACATTTTGTGCACTCTTACTCAGAAGGAAGTTTCATTTTACTCCATGATATTTACTTCTAGGTAAAATTGCATATTTAGTGAATTAATCCTTAGAAATTAGATATATACCCTGTTTGTCCAAAAAGACGACCCACCTTGAAAAGAAGCCCTATCATGTTTTTGATCTCATGCAATGAAATTAAGCCCCACCTACAAAATTAGCCCTAATTAAGACCCTTCCCACCATGGGGTGCAGGGGGTTGGACGAGGCTCACAGGTAAAAAATAAGCTAGGGTGGGGATGGATACTTACCAGGCATCACACATCCCAACATCTACCTTATTCTTCTGCAGCCACTTGCCGCCACTCGCACACATTGTCCCAGCCTCCATTTCGTCTTCAGATGCCTTCAGAAAGCTCTTTGGAGCTGATAATAGAGCTCTGGGGCAATCCGGAGCTCTATTATTGACTGGATTTCTGGAAGTCATCTGAAGGCAAAATGGAAGCCAGGGCGATGTGTGCAAGTGGCCACAGAAGAAGTGGGCCAACAGCAGGCTCCTGCTTGGTGGGACTGAGGGTACCACTGCCGTGAGGTGTGTCAATAATTAGAATCTTCCAAAAAGAAGGCCTAGTTGTTGTTGTTTTTTTGGGGGGGGGTCAAAAGAAAATAAGACCCAGCCTTCTTTTTGGAGAAACACAGGTAGTCCATTAGAGAGCCATTCTAGATTATGTTGCAAAATGTGTATATTGAAATTTATATGTTACATTTCAAAATTAAGTACAGTAAACCATCTGCATTGCAATGAACTGTATAAAGAATAACAGGAAGAAAATTGGCTAAGCCTATTCAAGATGGTCCAGCAGCAACTGGGCAACCACAAAAAGAAATTTAAAAAAAGTCAAATGATGCAATTACAGGAAGCCCTGCCCCCCTCTTTACATACGACTGTCATTAAATGCAAGTAAAAAGGAGTGGGATTTCTGTTTCCTCATTATCACCATCATGACTTTTAACATCAACAATCACCCCTCTCAGCTGAAAATTATACACTACTTCATAGTGCTTTACAGCCCTCTCTAAGGGGTGTACAGAATTAGCATATTGTCTCCAACAATCTGGATCCTCATTTTACCAACCTCAGAAGCATGGAAGACTGAGTCAACCTTGAGCCTATCAGATTCGAGCTCCTAGCAGTGAGCTGAATTAGTCTGAAATGCTGCATCCAACCATTGTGCCACCACGGTTCATGCTTTGATCTCTCAAAGGATCATAGTTAATATCAAGGAGTTTGAATTTGATGTTTCTGAAGTACAGCTACAGTAGATATGCTCCCATATTCTCTTGTGCAAATAAGACTTCTCATCTTAGGATCTTCCAGTTGTTGGAACTAAAACATCCAATTTCTCAGCTAGCCCAACCAAGAACAGAAGGGGAAAAAATCCTTTTTGTTTAGCTATATGAGATTAGACATCTCCCCACCTCCACCCCACTCTAGATCTCTCTCTTTTCTTAAAGAAAGGTGCACATTTCTGAAGTCTCTCAAACTTTTCTGGAAATCAACTTATTTTACTTTTATGAATTTCAACACTTTCCAATTTTATTGATTACATTTCAGAATTATAAAGTGGCATCCTGGCTTACAGGAAAGGCCAGGCAAAAATTGTGCTATTTACTACCAATAATAGAACTCCTGAACAGAATAGAACCTTTTCTGAATGCTTTTTTCAGTCAGTGCTTTAAAAAATTATCTAGTGGTAAGGGCTAACTTTCTGATAAAGGTGTGGAAAATCAAAGTATGTGTCCTACAGAATTAAATCATATCTAGGTTTTCTTCAGAATAACTGTCATAGATACTGGATAAAATAGAACAGGATTATTTCAAACATATTTCTTGAAAGTATACTTTGGTGGAGGTTTTCATCTAGGATTTCTTTTGTTTTAACAATGACATTATAAATGATTTTTTTTTCTATTTGTACATGACCTTAGGTTGATAATAGCTAAGAGAACATAATTCTTAATAAAAAAATCAAATGAGAGAAAACCTAATGAGACAAGTAGCTGTTAGTCTATGCCATCTGTACATCACTGGATAGTCCAGTCTGTCCAGGTGGACAAATGTTCAGGTAGTCCTCCACTTACAACCACAATGGTTCCCAAAATTTCTGCTGCTAAGTTAAAGGTTTGTTAAGTGAGTTTTTGCCCATGTTCTTGCCATAGTTCTTGCCATAGCTGTTAACTGAATCACTAGGGTTGTTAAGTTAGTAATAATAAGTGAATCTGGCTTTCCCACTGACTTTACTTGTCAGTAGGTCACAAAAGATGGTCACATGACTTTGGGATACTGCAATCATCATAAATCTGAGTCAGTTGCCAAATGTCTGAATTTTGATCACATGACCATGGGGATGCTGCAATGCTCATAAGTGTGAAAAATTGTCATAAGCTACTTGATTCAATGCCGTTCTAACTTTGAACGGTTACTAAATGAACTGTTGTAAGTCAAGGACTACCTGTAGTATAGTTCACATTTTGGTTTAGCAACTCCAAGAAACATTGGAGATTTCACTTCAGCCAATAGCTTTGGAAAGTGGGACTAAGTCATTTAAATTCAGGGTATGATCCACAAAGAACTTACTGTGGCAGGTCTTGTTAAAGTTTTGTTGAGTTCTAGCTTCAGGCTGTAAGCCACAATCCATTCACAGCAGAATGAACATATAAAAATCAATTAGAGTGTTATAGACAAGCTGGTTGTACATTATAATCATTATTTGATACAAGAACATAGGATAACAGAATTCCTGGCTTTCTGAACTCCTGTTGTGCTTCATCCTCGGGCAATCTTGATCTCTCTCCCCTAATTTTATCTAGTGTTTTTTGAAATCTTCTGATGATATCATAGCCTCCATTTAATCTAAATTAAAGTTGGTCATATAGCTATGTGTATCTTTTTAATTACAGCTATGGTCTTTTATCTGATGAATTACCTATCTGGTAAATAATTGAAAATGCAATAAAATAAAATCAATGGCCTTGGGATCATTACCCTACAAATGATTATCTAAGGTTAGTTGTCTATTTTTTTCTCTGATTTCTGTGGATAGTAGATAACTTCTGTTTCTATACTTTGTGCAAAGAAAGTTCAAGAGTGTAAGGAGAGTGAATGAGTGTGTTTCAATTTTGATGCATATTATTTTCATGGGATAAAGGAATGAAATGTTTTTTCTCTAATTTCCACCTATATTGACTATGCTGCAGTCACCTTTTTAAAAAACAACAGTGGAATTGTGTAAATTGCAGTTTAAAAAATGCAAATGTTTCCAGAGATGTCTACATATAGAAAACACATACACATTTTTAGCTTTCATTAATTGATCATAGACACAGATGCTGAAAGACATCAGATATTTGCAAAGACAAAAAGAGGTGCTGGTTTTCATAGTTTAGATTATTGTCTTTGCTTTCTTCATTATGAGACGTTGACAGTTTACATTGTACTTTTAATAAGAACCTGAGGAACTAGACATGATTCATCCTGGTGATGGTTATTATAGAAATATCTATGAGTCTACTTGAAATGTCGTTTTTGAAATTAGTACTCTTTTTTATTCAATGTTACACAGAGTTGTGTAGCCTTTGAACAAGCCATATTTCAAATGATAAAGTTTTTCAAATTTTGGCATGCTACAAAACATGTTTAAAAAATCTCTGAACCATTAATCAGGGGGCAAAACTCAAAACCATAGAAAATTGGCAACAAAACAAAAGTTGTTCTTGTTGTTTCTCTTATGTTCTTGAATCAATATTGTCTGAAATCAAGAATGATGCTATACTTAATAATTCACAAGAGTCAAACATGAGAAAGTTCTTTATCTTAGATGGAAAAACTTCAGAAGGTTCCCTTTTACAGATAAGATGACAATTAAATAATATAAAGCACTTCCTTTGTGAGACTGGAAGACATAACTAACCACATGGATGGTTATAGCCAACTTTACTCCCTTTTTTAATTTAAACACACTCAGTGCATTACAGCACATATTTTCCTAGGATATAATGCATAACTTTTGAATGCTGAAAAAGAGTTTTTTCATGCAAATGGCTCAAGGAAGAAGGGGATTGGAATATTTTGACAAATGTCTAAGTGATATCTATAGCAGATTACATTTTAGAGTGAAATAGCACCTCCAGTCACACAAGGTGAGTCTTATCAGGTATAGAATTGGTGTTAAGTTATTTCCAAAGCATGATAGAAAGAAGAAACTGAGCAAATAATTATTCTTTCATTTTTCAAATATACAATCCAGATGTTAAAGTCAAAATTGCTTCCATGCTTTGCAAAATGCAGATTTATTGTTAGGCAGAAAGAAGAACATTTTTAATAAATGCTTGTTGTTGTTGTATTTATTTACATAAAATCTCATTCTTGACAATAATTCTTCCATCTATTATTTACTACAAGATAGCTGCAAACATAAAGTTAGGTCATAAATCATGTCTAGACTTTTTTGATCAGATTTTATTTTAATACTCTGTGAAAGATTGACTGTAATGTTGGAAAATCAATATGGTTATGGATCCATAAAGTTATGGCTGCCTATCCCTTCTTTGTTAGATATTATACATTCCTAAATATATTTGAACAAACTGCTAATTTATCAAAAAGAAGTTCAACAAGGGCAATTCTATAATGTTTAGGATTGCAATCCTATCTTATTTTATTGCAAAGTAAGTTCAGTTTGGCTCATTCTTAAAAAGGTTGAAAGCAGAATTCTAAAGTTGTTTCTAAAAAATCCTTTCACTGGATGGAATGTACTTCTTAAGTTGTATCTTGCACTTACAGTATAAACAGGATGTATGTACATGTCACTGTTCATTTTTTTAAATGAACTATCTTTCCAAAATTTCTAATTATCTTCTTCCAAAGATATTCTTCTTTAATTATGTTCTCCTTCCAAGCCCTCTAAATAATCAATTTTTTCTTCAGCATTTTAGAGTAGGATATTTAGATTTCTGCCATTTTTTTTCTTATTATGAAGAATATTCAAACATCAATATTGGGGATACAACATATATCATGTCATAGGATTTCCTACCCTTTCTGGATACTTTTCTTTTTTAAGGATTTCAAGCCATTGGATGTCATATACCTTCTTTTGGTGTTCAGTGTTATTTCTATAAGCTTATTTTTCAAGTCTGAATTTTCTCAGTTGCTCTTCCTCTGAAAATCACAAATTAAAAATAACATGATCACTTTACTCAAAAGCGCTATCATCACTTTTTGAAACAAATCTTCCATTTTTGGTGCGGATTAATTCCAGGAGATCAGATCGTTCTTGTTCTTACTTCACCTTTAGATCAATCTTTGGTTGACCTTTTGTTTACCAAAAAGTCAACATTGTCTGGAACTTCTGATTTTTGCCAGCAGAAACTCTCTAGATATCGGGCAGTCATTAAGATAATTGAAATACCCCATTGTCATAACTGCATGTCTCTAAAAGACTGACAGATATAAATTTCATTTACATCTTCTACTTCATCAAATAATCTACAATTATCTACAAATAATCTTCCACAATAGTATTACTTTTGATTCTCATTTTATTCTTACCCAAGTACTTTCAAAAGGACTTGTCTATTTTTATTTCTGTACAACTGTATTATTATTTTTTTGTATCATGCAACAACCCCACCTTTTCTGCTGGGTTCATTCATTGCCATTTCTTTTGAATAAATTGTAGCCCTCCAATGTTGGATGACAATCATGAGTAACATCCTATCAATTTTCCATGATGCCATCACATCATATTTGTCAGTTACAATTTTCCTGTTTATTTTCCATACATTGTATATTGGTTTAGACATATCTGACATTTTGAGAAACTCTCAGATTTCCACTTGGCATCCTGTTTCTCCCTTTGCATTCTGCTTTCTTGGCTCCAGTTCTTGGCTGCATATTGTGTTCTGTCTTTTTGCTATTCTCCCCTCTTTGTTCTAGTTTAATGCCCTCCTGATGAGGCAGAGAAGGTGCCTGCCAACCAACTTCCTTCCCCATCTTCATAAGATGTATCTTGTCATCAGTGAGAAAGAATACAGTTCAGCCATCAGGGCTGTGCAAAATATGCTGGCATACTTTTATGCTGACTCAAAGAGAGGAAGAACATACTGTGTGACCAAGAAAAACAGCCTCAGAGTTAATTTTGCATTAGAATGTTACTTCCAGAGAGTAGCATGAGTAAAATGCCTAAATATGAAGAAAATCTATTGTATTTTCTGTTGGTGAGAAGCTGAAACAATCTTGGCAGTAACTGGACAGCTTGGGTACTTGTATTTTCAAAACAGCATGTCAGCCAATCTGAAACATGCCTCAGAACACAATCTGGGGTTGTAATCTGGTGCTGTAAAACTGCTGCTTTTAGCTTGTCCTTCTGTAGCAATTGAGACAATTCTATTTAACTTGTCCTTCACCTTTTATCTTTTGCTGCAAGTATTTCTCCCAGTTTCTGTTCCCAGAGTGTTTCTATTCTTGTTCCAGCACAAAACACATACCATGGCTCAATGATTACAGCCAACAACTAAAGATTGAAACAATGAGTGCATAAAATATGACCTAGGAAGTCTAGACAGCCCTCATGATTTGGCCTTATCCACTGCTAGTCTTTGGTCTTTGAGTTGGGATGGCCAGGTGGAAGGGCTAAACCTATGGGTATAATTTATAACAATATGTTTCTCAGTCTATGTAAATCTTTTGTCTTCCTCTCTATCTTATGGTTACACAGCTTCCAATCCTTAAGGCAATTTTGAGAACTAATGCTTTAACTCACAAAATAAATAGGAAACCTACAGGTCACAAGCCATCAGTAACCCATTCTGAATCCTGCAGAACTACTTCTGAAAAACAAAAAATCTGTCTCTAGGCCACTCACAGAACATTCTGTTTTCAAGCCGCTCATTTGTTCCAGCTGATGGAAAGATGGCTAGTAGGAGCAGTTCATTAGTGGAGCTCTCTATGGTTGCTGTCAGAGACAGAAAGAGAGTTCTGCCATGGCTAATCATCCCTGCCAATAAAGTAGCATCTCCATCAGACTGTAATCCTCTCCAGCTATCAAGACAGCATGGCTTAGGAAAGAATTGTAACTTGTGTCCTCAAGTTACAGGATTGCAGGATTTGCTTTAAGAAATAGAGTAGAGTTTAAAAGAGTGTGTTAATTATTTTAACAATATAGGAAAATTAAAAACAATCAAGGATAATTAGTAGACTTTATCAGCAAGCTAATAAATATGAATAATAATTTCTCCTTGATTATAGTTAGAATAGAGAATAGGTCCAAAATCATGGTTAGTTCTGTAAATACAATTTAAAAGATTGCCTTAAAATAATTATATCATATGTACTGTTAATTCCTCAAAGACATTTTTCCAGAAAATGCCACCAGGTTTCAGTGCTGTAATTAGTAATGCCAACTTTGACAGAAAAATATGTATAATAGCATGTTTTCCATAAATTAATAGCAGGGGGTCAGTTTTACAGACATTAGTGGAAAAACATTCTGATAGACTCTGAAAATCTAACAGCATTTTTTTAACATGCAAAATCTCTAGTGATCTATTCATTAGAAAATATAACAATTATAATAATTAATAATTGAAGTTTTCATATCATGCTGCAATAATTTGAATGATATAAGATGCATAGGTTATTATCAAATGATGTGTCTCAAAAGTCTTAAGAGGTGCTTCTGTTAGATTTGTGAATGAATGTTGTTATCTGGATACGGATAGTCATTTGGTGATTAAGGCATCAGGCTAGAAACTGGAGGGGGGGGCATGTGTTCTACTCCCACCTTGTACACAAAGCCAGCTGGGTGTCAGTGGGCCAGTCACTTTCTCTTAACCCTAGAAAGAGACAATGGCCAATCACTTCTGAAAATCCTTGTGAACAAAACTGCATAGTCATGTCCAGACAGCCTCCAAGAATCAAACACAACTGAACAGAAGAAAAAAAGTTTAGATACTATATTTTTCCATATCCGAACATTTTTTTGACCTTTACCCATATAAAACTGAAGATTTTCTATAAAAGGCAAACATATTCTGCAACTTCTCAGGAACCAATTAAATAGAGGAAAGCTAGGAAGGATAATCAAAATGTACTGTATTTTTAGGCAGCAATTGTTAAATGTTGTGTATTTCAGCACAGTACTTTCTGGGTTGAAGTAAAGTTTCCTCACAATAAAGTATGTCTGATTATATTTAGTGAGTATCACAACCTTACTTACAAATATAGTTCATTTCTAGAATGAATTGGCAATAATGATATGATCTTTGCTCCCATTTGCAAAAAAAGAAGAGACCATTTTCTGACTGCAGACTCATCTGTCTTCTAAAGTCTACTATAAAGAGGTAAGGAAATTTACTTCACAAGGCAAAGGAGCAAATTAGGAATGTTGAAGTTAAATTGCAGATTTAATGTAAAGTGGTATTTTTGATCATTGAGATGGCTGGCCTGTCATTTTCTCTTTGGTCAGAAACAATAATGGTTTCTAGAGGTTTTTGCGAAACATAGTAGCACTGACAAATGATGTGCAATGACTAAGCGCTTGTTCACTTTCTTCTGCTTTCAACAATGGGTATGTGTGGCCTCTTTTACCTTTTCTGTAAAGCTTAGTCCATAATAAATATGTTTAATATACTACCAGACTAGTAACATTCAGAATTTGTGCATATTACAATGAATATAATATGCCATTACAAAAATAATATTTTAAAGAAATACTGGGAGAAAAAACCCAAAGATTTGTATCAAGTTGAAATGACCCTTAAGATTTAGATATGAAATGCAGGTTAAATTAATACTGCTTATATTTCCATTCAATTCAATTCAAACCTTTATTGTCAGTGCACAACATGTGTACAGTGAAATTGAATGAGCTTCCATTGATGCAACCGATGAAAGCTCATTCAACAATAAGATTCAGCATTCAACAATATGCTTGATCCATTTCTTGATTTCCATTCGTATTTTATTTATTTCCTGAATCTTTCCTGGCTCTTCAACAAAGGATGTCCATCATTTACAAATTGTTTTATGCTTTGCTTATAAAAAGCCCAAGCCCTCCATTTCTGTAGTTCTGTCTGAAACTCTCAGCTTGCCTTTAGTGTGTCATATTCCATCAGGAACTAGAGTGCAAATAACATATTTCCATTTTAAAATCTGAAAAATGTCACAAAAAGCTTTTGGCATTTACACAGCTCAGACAATCATACTTAACACCCTCTAATTCTCTCTGCAGCTAATTTCTTATATTCACTATATTTCCTCAGCAGGAAATCAGGAATAACTATTAAAGGGGGAAATGTGTTTCTGCTGCCTAGCTATTAGTGTATGCAAGGAAAAAGAAAAGAGCATGTCATATGGCAATATTATAGCTTTTAAAAAATAAATATGAGCAAAAAAAAATCACAAAAAAGTTCAAATCGAAAGAACTCAAGCACCATTTGGAAAATACATTTAGAGCTCCATTTGAAAAGGGTAATGTATGTGGTTGTGAAGACAATTATTTCCTCTATTATTTTTATACTTTTTACATTGCATTTTATTTCTTTTATTGTATTGAATACTTTTGGTGCATCAGTGAGATCTAAATTTTAACACACACACACACACAAAAAAAAAAGCTAATTGTGCATCTTTTCACATAATCTAACAATTTATGGCTACATTTATGGGGGGAAAAGTTTAGATTAAAGATATTTTTCCTGAAGGAGTTTTATTAATACATCTACTAATATAGACCCATTAAAAGGATATGTAGTAACTTTGAAAATTATACTATAACATTTATCTAAGGTTTGAGTGCTGAAATACATATTACTTGTGACATCATATATTTCAGCTCTGCTGTAGCATTTATTTGACTGGACTAACAATGTTTTGTGTAGGCACTTTTGAACCCAGGGACAGGCAAAGTTAGCCAATGTGCAATGAAAGCACTCCACAAGGTGTGTCCTTTCAATTTTCTTATCCAATTGTTGCCTTTCCTTTACGCATCACAGCAAGGGCCTTCCTTTCACATTTATACTTTTGTTGTTCTTTTGTCAGTGAAAAGAAAACAATACTATAGAGCGCTATGTGATTAGAACTCAAAGCAGTTCAAAGCTTTCATATTTGTTCATCCACCTGGGCATGATCTTACCACTACTAACTATCTCTTTGGAACCCTTCATAACTCAGAATGAGAAATAAGAAGACCTTACGAACAGTAAGGCTGAGCAGTGCTTTAGATCTGAAGACAAAATGCCTCAAAGAGTATAAATGCACTCATGTAGCATCTGTTGGCTAAGTCTTAAAGCTTCTGCATTTTCCTGGGATGATACAACTGCTCTTCACAGCTGCCACACGTTCACAGGAAAAGCCACATTTGGCTTACAGAATTCCAGATATTTATTATTTATTTATTTAATTCAATTTATATACCACCCCCTCTCCCGCAGGACTCGGGGCGGTTCACAGCCAATAAAACAAACATCATCAATACATCAAGTTAAAAAACAAT
>JAEANM010006128.1:7907-18875 GCA_017656035.1 Myanophis thanlyinensis
TTAAGGCAATATGAAAAGTATATTTAGAAAGTCGCAGTAAAGTGACTTTTCTAGCTTTTATTTCAGCTAGTATTGCACATGATCATCTAGCTTTCAGTATTCTGTAGCATTCACTAGTTGACCAAAATCCAAAATGCTTAGGGACAATAGGGATTGTGGCAGATGGTATTAAGAAATTTAACGCAACTGCATTTTAAGGAAACACTAAGATTATAGAATTTCTCCAAACATAAGGCATATGAACAGAAACAATAGCTGAATTTTCTAAGTACAAAAAATCTTTAGAAAATCAAAGTTACATTTTAAGTGTTTTAACCACATATTCTTAGGTACCCAACAGGCTGCTGATTTGACTCAAAAGTTGATAATAAATTTTGCAAGTAATCTGATTGCAAGATCTGCTGTATAAACCCAGCTATTTGCTTAAAGCTTTGCAATCTTAATTTCTTAAGTGCACAAATTTAAAAATAAGTTTCTTACTTCAGTAAAACAAAAGCAGAAACAAAATTCTACTACAATAGATGTACGCATTAAAAACTAGTCTTTCTAAAAGATAAATGGAAATGGTCATGCTAGATAAAGTAATTTTTAAAACAATTTTAATAAAATGTATAAAATTGAGTTACTGCTGGATACTGCAGACTAAATTTTCATCTTTTGTCTGAGAATATTGTTAAATTTATTAATAATTCTGTTTCAGATAATGTAAGTTTGTCTACAAGTCATTCACAGTATATCCTCTAAAATTTATTCTAATAAGAGCTTATTCATATTCTCCCTTTTCCCAGTTTTGTCACGGTCCTTCCAGTAATTGCTGGCAAACACAGAAGTGATAGTTCTTCTTTATCAGTGGAGTTGGAACTTTAGTGCAGTACACTTTGGAAGTATGGATTTGTTAAGAAAGTAACACAAAGGTCATATTAGAGTCAAATTAAGCAAACTAGTGTGGGTAGGCAAATATACATGCTGCACGTGTTCTATTTCAGATCTGCAGACTGGACACACCTAGAAGGAAAACACAAGAATGTTACCAACTGAATGTCCAAAATAAGTTTCATTAGTTCTCATAAACAAAAAATGCTAATACACAATTGACACTATTGATGTTTTATCCATTAATGATTTTATTTGTGCATGTGCGCACCCCCCTCCCCCATATTACACAGCAAATGCTTTCTTCCAAAACCTAAAAATAGGAGTACAGAAATAGTTGAAACTGTCTGGGAACCACAACATCTATGGGACTCCAATGTCTGAACTAAATCTGGACTGTAAACATCCAGACTGCCACGAAATGCCAACATAAAGTTAAGATTTTTTTTGTATCTCTTCTGCCATCTAGTGACAGTCTGGATTTTTGTAGTAAAGAAATGGTAGCCCCAACGCCACTGCTACTTTTTCCAGCTTCCTCTTCCTTTTCTCCCCAAGTGGGAGAGGAATTCTTCATAGTGCAATGTCCCCAGCCTTACCAGCTTGGTGACCCAGCCTGGCATTAGGTGTGTGTGTATATGAGTGGCAGAATGTGTGCGAGCACACAGTTCCATTTGTGTGAGCACTGTGCACCCTCTCCTAACACAAATGGAGCTTTGCATGTGAGTGGAGGGCACTTGTGCTTGCAAGCAGAGGGAGCTGGTGTGTGAAGCTCCATTCACACAAATGAAGCTTCGTGCATGAGCACCAGCATTCTCCAGTTATGAACAGGCCACAGCCCAGTAATGGGCTGCAGCCTGTTGGTTGGGGACCTGTCATAGAAATTGTGACCAGATAAAGCCATTAGGTCAACTGTGGTAATAGTTAAGAAGCAGTGGATATCCCTCTTTCTCTTGCCCACCTGAGGTTGCTGTAGCCTTGCAGGTACTCTTTCACTATTTGGCACCTCGGAACGATTTACTTAAGTTACTGATTAGAGACCTCTATGTTTCTATTTGAAGGATTTATTTTGGAGGCCAGAAAAATCTAATTATGGACTGATGCAGCTCCAAAACATTGACATTTCTTGAAAACAATATTCTGAGTGTTCATCTAGTGATTCATATATTTCCAGAAGTGGATTATCGGGAGCCCAATTAAACATTTCTGATTCCAGTGAATTGACTTCCAGAAAGATACAGACACATGGAACATTTGGACTGATCTGTTCTGGTGGAATATGAGGACAGAGATTTTAGAACTGGTAGATTATGCCAATAGAATATTTTACCTATTTTACCCATATTTGGGTGCAGCTGTCTAGGAAACAGTAAAATCCTAAGAAAACATTTAATTTGAATGCATCATTTACACATTTCAATTAAAAGTTGGTGGCTTCACTTTTTATATTTAACATACTATGTTTGTTATATGTTAATCAACATGGCCAGCAGTACATTGATGAATAAGGCTTATCCCTTTCTTCCTTCCATAGTGTCTTGATTCAAAGTTATTGTATGAGGTTTTTTTGAGAATTAAAGAATTTCCAGTATTGTTTGAACTTAAGTCAAAATGTAATATTTTACTATGGCAACTGATTTTATACCTACTTGTAACTGTATGGCGCATGTCTCACAGCACACAGTGTGGCCACATGGGCAAAATGTTGAATTTATTTCTTCTTCACAGCATGCCATACATAGCAGAGACTCCTTAAACTTCCGTAGTTTTTCCTGAAGAGCTTTCATTTGCTGACAGTTGAGACCCTCACAATTGTTGTTACAGTTCATACTGTTTTCTGACAATTTAAGAGGAGAAGTGGGAGGGCTTTGGTCATTACTTGAAACTAGATCCATAATGCCAGCATTGTAAAGAGCTCGTCTTGCATGATCATAAGCTTCCTTAGATGTCCGCTTAATGTCAAATACATACTTTTTCCCAAGATTAATATTTTCTGTCAGGAATAAGGATGCCAAGTGGCCCTTTAGGTCTCGGCTATATTGCATCATGACAGCACTAGTAACAGTATCACACCTAGCAGGAAAAGAACATATAAAAGAAACATGAATCAAATAACCTTTTCCCCTTTATATCCCAATACTACTGAAATAAGAATGTGGTGGGGGAAAAAAGCCCTGTGTAATATAAACAGATTTCAATGTTAGTGATTTAAAATGGATTTATTATCTATTTGTTTACAATATACTGGAACAGTGGTATGACAAACCACTTATATAATAATGTCAAGAATGCTGTAGTTGAACTTGACCTGAAACTGTGTGGGTATGTTTATTTGTGTGTGTGTGTGTGTGTGTGTGTACACATTCATCTCCCCAGAAATACAAACCTGTAAAATGCATGTGTTTCTGTTATTGCTCTGTATAGTCCACTAGCTGCTCTGGTGCTGATCATCTTGAAAAGATGAACGATGCTGTTCCCTGATTCTTTAGTGACAGTTAAGTATACATTCTTCCCAGACTGTGTAGCCATCTGAACAACTGAATATGCAATCCTAAAGCAATGGAAAAAATACAAAGAGAAGAATGACACCATAATATTAAGTCCTAAAATACTGTTATCAAAACAAAAATAGACCAAGTAGACTACCAATGTAAAATTAATGATGAAATAAATGTAAAGATGAATTGACCATTTTTGGAAAGAAATGAAACTAGCTTTAATAGCAATGAAAATCTTTTCTAAAATGTTGCCATTTCAAGAAGTAAAACTTTGGTAGCGGATCTGAGATATAAAAAGAATCCCTGAATTTTCTGCAATAAAGAATATCTATAGTTATTTGGAGTTAGAATCTATCCCATTCCCAAAAGTATATCTGAATGAAACAATCCATTTCAACAATACACAATAAGAAATGTTCAATACCGTTATGCTAGAGACTCAGATAAAACAGCTGCATGCTTCAGAATCCTTTGGCTATTTTACAAGCTTTTGATAAACCTTTTCAAGCAGGACTTTCTGGTTAATCACCTGTTTATGGGACTGAAGTCATCTGTACATCTGGAAATGCCTTCAGGGCCAACTCCAATAAAAAGTTTTTGCCCCTCGCTGTCTCTAACTGAATGCCATTCTACTCCATAGTTCTCTAGTGTTGACACAATCTGTAAAACTTGATATTCAGCTGAAACTTGGCTGAGACCTTCAAGATCCTTATGTTTTGCAATAATACTGTGGATAAAAATACGAAAGTAGGTTAAATCACAATCTAGATTTTATTTTATAATTAAAAAAATTGATTTGCCACTATAAAATCTTAGATTTTATTGTGGGAACTCTTAAATTTACTAAAACAAAAGCATAACTTTTTACTTAAACCCTTATTAGATCCAAAACAAAAGTTAATCACTTTGACTATTCTAATCAGCTCAAGGAACAGGAGGAAAAAAAGTACATTCTCTCACACAAAGCAACTTTTAAAAATTAAAACCCTTGCATCTAATGAACTCAGATGCACATTAAAGCAAAAAAAAAAAGTGAAACTTACAAGTAATTATTCTTATATACTCATGCTGCATTAAACGTTTAACAACAAAAGTTACCTGTCCAAAGTAGAAGAGGTAAGTTCTTTCATACAGAACTCTTCATAGTGGTATTTGGCAGTATTCTGATTATAATCACCAAACTTCAACTGGGCAAGCAAAGCACTTAATTCAACAGCACGTTCAGAAGAACACTGTAGATTACCAGCCAGAAGGTCCTCTTCTATGTGCAGGAAAAACATATGCCTAGAACAAGAAATTTATTTTTGTAATGCAGAAATGAAACTTAGCAAGATTTAAGATCTGCTCAAATACTACAAGAAATATTTCTGCTAATAACTGACATATTGTGAATAAAGATGGAATTACAAGAAACCCCAGAGTAAATTGATGGGAAAGATTCTTTAAAAAGGCACAAGTAAAATAACTGCATTTAGAATAAAATTGGAAGACTAAAACCCAGTAATACATCTAAATTTAGTTCCAGCCCAATAGGACTAGGAAATCATGAAATAAAAGAATGTCAAGCAATTAGGAAAAAAAAATACTCCATATTACAAAAAAAAAATGTAGCTAATATTCAAGTTTTCTCTTATAAATCTGTGATTTTAATCTCTTAAAAGATATTTGGTAAAACACCAAACATACCTCCCTAAAACTATTAGTCAACAAACTGATATATGGTATGTGCAATATTCTATACAAAAACTCATGGAATATTTTAGAAAAGAATGTGACATGATACAAAAACTAAAAATCCCCAAATCCCATAATGTGAACAATTTAGGCTGAGAACATAATATTTTAGGACTATAACTCCAAATATACAGCTAGTGACATCTCAGAACAATTGATTTGCTCCCATTAAAACTGAGAGTGTTTGAGACCTGAATCTCGACTCATCACTTTTACCTTTTTGAATATGTCCAGTATTTAATGTGAAACTAATTAGCCTCCTGCTGATTGCCAATCTAATAGCAACATCTTTTTAGAATAAACATTTAATTTTCTTCCACTCTGAATATTTGGGAGTAGCTTCATTTTATCTCAGTCCAAATAAAGAATTGAACCAGATATGAAAACAGATAAGACTGGTTTATAGTATGGTGCCAACAGCACACCAGAGCAAAGGCAAAGGTTTTACAAGCTCCAATCTTCACTGCTGATTAATCAGGAGAAAGGTTAACTCCGGATGTTCAACTCTGCTGCATGCAGTTAGGGATACTCAGCAGTTATCTCAGAAAAAAAAACAATAGATTCTACAGCACTTAGATAAACACATTATCTATATTGCAGTGGTTTGATGTTTAGACTACAAATTACAAAAGTGCAAATATTTGATAAAACTATGATTAACTGCAGACAGCCATTTGAACATCTAATATAGCTCACTTCAAGTCAGAGAAATTAAGTTCTTCACTAAATGGGAAATCAGTTTGGGATGACTTTTCTCAAAATCTTTATCCGTTCTTTAATTTTTAGAAATTAAATCACCAAAAAAAAAAAGTTATAGCAGACTGCTACAAGTTCTTCAAGACAGTTCAACTACAAAAGCAGAACTTCTGCCGGAGGCAACTGCAGCAGACCAATCAGGGACTGAATTTCTTAAGCATCTCCTCTTTCTTCCAAGGCAGCAGCCGCTGATTTGAGGAACAGCCTAGCAGCTATTAACAAGGGTTACTTTCAGTCAATGACCTATAGTTACATTGTTGTCACTTTTCTGAGCGCCAGACTTTCTTCCTTCAAGCCAGAGACTTTTACAATTGCAAAATGAGTCATGCCCAGAAGTGTTTGGGAGTTAGTTTTCAGACTACAATTCCTTTCGGAACATTTTTTTAACCTAACTTGTTTTTACCAAAGATGGATACCCATATAAGAAGGGGAAAGAAATAGCATATTTATATTTAGCATATTTTCTGTGTCAATAATCTATTCCATTTGGTGCTGCCCCAAATCTATTTTCTTCAATCGTTAAAACAGACCAAGGAAAAAATGATAACAATTGGGGGAAGGTATACAAGTAAGTTTCTTTACTTGGAATCTCATTCTCTAGAAATACTCTAGCATTCAAAACCTGTTGAAGAAGGCCAAAAAACCCAGCTAATTTATTGTTATGACATAAATTTCGATCATCGCAGGGTAGATCACAGCATAGAAATCAGTAGATTTTAATTCCAACAGAATCTCAGGTTGGTATAAATTATGCTCTGCCCTACTCCACAAAAAAGTATACTACTGTGAAAATTTTAGGGCGCCATTAGATTTGTTACTGTAGCAATGGTATAATGACCATATATAATATTGCCTCAGCCTCCTTATCACAATACAACCAGAAAACACAGGAAATTTGTATGCAGTATTCAAAAAAAAGGAAAAGGAAAAAAAAAGATCTTCCTTGACTAAAATGCCAATTATATAACATGACCTCCCTTTACACTTGAGCAACAGCACATAATGGCTCCTGTAAACCCAAATGGAAAGGAACACTAAGTACTGTCATTTCTATTACCTGTACATGTCTCTCTATTCTATGCAAATTGACAGCTGTGCAAAAAGTCTCTATTCTACCAGGTTTGTAAAAGACATGCTTAGGCATTACACACAGTACAGACCCATATTGTATGAGTGTAATTCACTGGAAGCTTATTAATAAGACCAACTTTCAATCACACCATTCCAGCCAAAATGCCAAAGATCACAGAATTTGACAGATGTAAAATCATATTTTTTCATCAAGAAAGCCACTCTCAAAGGGAAACCAACAAACTGGATATTCAAAATGTGGTATTCAAGACCCCCAAAATAATTATAGATGGTTATTAAACCTTTGTTAAAACAAAGCGGGTGGTTTTTGCACAATACTGCAATTATATTTTAAAAATAATCTGGGTTGCATTGTACCATGATGCACTGTTACAAAGTTATAAGCAAAATTCAGCAATTATTCTAGCACATATAAAAGTAGAATAAAAGAAGGTCTGAGCTCTTCAGGGATGTGGTAATGTAAGCCAATCTGTCAGCAAGGTTATAATTTTGATTCTGTATAGAGAAGGTGGATTGATAGCCTCAATGATAACCTCAAACTGTAATTAAAGGATTTATGTAAAGAATATTCTCCCACCATACATGCAGAAAACTTTTCAAAAAAATTGGAACATTTTTACAAAAACTACTACTGGGAAAATAAAGAACATGTACTCTGGACATTTAAATTCAGATATGTTACAGTTCACAAACCACAAATAAAATAATAATTGTTAAAAGTCAATGGCAATTGTTTTTGTGAGCACTTGTAAATCCAGTTTAGAGTTATATATTTTTAAGAAAAAACATCTGTTTTCTCTTTGTAGCTTGAAACAGTCATCTGAGTATTAGTGTAATATGACACAGATTAAAGGAGGAGTCCTGTAAAATGAAACACAGAGGAAGTTTCCTGTCATGAACATTTTTAAATGACCTGCAATAACACTGCGAAGAGGTTACTGTCGGGCACTGGAGCCAATACTTTGAATTTCTTTTACTTCTAGAACTCCATAACTAAATGAACCATTGCCAAGTCCATACAGGAACACTAATAATTACATAACACCAATCTTTTCAATAGGGAGACTAGAGCATTGCTTTTAATGGTGGCTTCTTCCCAGTATACTAAACACAATAAAAAGCATACCATAAATCTAAGATCAACTGAAAAACTAGGACACCTTAAGTATTCAACATTCAAAGTCATACTCTATAGAGCCATACACTGCAAAATAATAAACCTTCATTTTCAGTGAAGGTTTATTTCTTTTTACCTTGTCTGCTCCTGCAAGATCAGATGAGGCTCTACAAAGAACTTGACCCGTAGTTTCAATCTGTAAGGAGGCAAGCCATCCATCTGTTGGGATATTCTATTTCTCAAATTCAGCCACAAGTTCTCTCCCTTGCTTCCTGTAAACTGGAGTCCGAAGTAATCAACTTCTATAATCCCCAGTCGCCTGCAAACCTATGATTACAAGTTAAACATCATAAACACCACTGTAATGAGCACTAGACAAAAATGCTAATCAGATACCCATTTACTTGACAAGGTTACCTAAACAGTTTCCCACTTATTATCAGCAGAGACAATATTTTTGGAATAAGAAGTCAGCTCAGAGAGCTCTTATGAAAGCTAGTGACCTTCCTTATCTAAAGCTTTCAAGGGATCAACAAAATTGCAAACATAAAAACCAAAAATACAAGGGTCTGCCTAGAGAATAACTTCAAATATGAACCTTTAACCTCCTGGATAGCAAAAGCAGCAATTGCAGCAGCTGGAGCATCAAACCAGGAATTTCAATTATACACGGAAACGAATGGGTCAAAATTAGGAGCGCTCTAATGTTTTTTCCCCTAAAAGGTGATTTCTCCACCCACCCACCCTCCAAATAAGCATCTGGACTTTACTTTGAAAACGTTTCGCTTCCTCCCCATGAAGCTTCTTCGGTTCTAACTTGCAAGGAAATGAACCAAGAAAATCGTTTGCCTTATTGGAAAAGGCACCTTTGGGACAGCCATGACCCGGGATGATTGAGACTCTCCATAGACATCTCTGACGTTTGCTTAACAGGAGCTCCTGCTTTCTCTCCCTCCCTCCGCATTCCCCTCAACAGGTCCACGAAGCCCGGCAGGATGTTCCCCAGCGGCGCCCAATTCAGGGGGCGCCACCGCCTCTGCAAACGCCACGTGGCCAGTGCGGTTAAAACGGGGCTAAGAGGGGATTTTCCCGGGGAAGGGGGGGGGCGGAGAGAGAAATAACGAGCAAGGCAGTCGGCACATCTACGCCGCGGCTCCCCAGTAAAGCGTGGGAGATGAGAAGAGGAGCCTCAGCCCGGTGTTACCGCCGGGGTGGGGAATGGAGGGGCGGGGGGGGGAGAGAGAGAGAGACAGACAGGCGCGTCCCCTTCCTTCTGGCTTCACCCGCAGCAGCTGCATCGAGCGGCGAGGCGGCGGTTGAGGGTCCCGCCTCGCGCCGCGCCAGCGCGTGAGGCACAGGGCGCGCGGCCGGGGGAGCGCGTGGCGCCAGGAGAGGGAAAGGCCACGCGCCGGAGGAGCCCCTCGGCGAGCCCCGAACGACCGCTCAGGTGTAAAGGGGAGGGGGTGTTGAAGGAAAGCGCGGCTTTTCACCTGGTTCAGGCAGTCTTCGCCATTGGCTTTGGCCTCCACCTCTACTTCCATCACCACCGCATCCGGCCTGGTCACATAGCACAGCATGGCCGTCTGTCGTCGCCAAGATGCGCCCCAAAGGGTCCGTTTGCCCTCTTGGTCCCCGCTAACGTGCTACCCGCAACCCTTAAAAAAGTCTTTTCGGTGCTCTGTGGTACGCCGGCGTTAGCGCTCCTTTATCGCCTCGGTCTCTCCCCTCCCTCCTCAGTCCCCGCCCCCAAGCGAAGCCTAGCCAATGAATGCGCCGAAAAGCAATGCTGCCGCGAGAGACCCTGAGCCTAGAAAGGCGGTTTGTTTTCGCTAAAGAGATACGGTCTCGGCTATTGCGGCAGAGACTTCTGGTTCCATGGTATTCTATGTGAGGGGCCAGAATACTTTGGGGTGGAGTGGGGGGATAGGAATATCAAATGAAAATACTTAAAGCAGGGGAAATTAAAAGTGATGTGGAAGAGTTCCTGGGCAGTCATATGCAGTGTGCTTTTTTTTTTTTTTTCAAGCAATGAGGACAAAATGGAACAGTGGTCACAGAAGATGAAATCTCAAATACAATATTCACCATAAAATAAAATCAGACTGGCATACAATTGGAATTAAAGGAGAAAGCATATGTTGAAATCACCCATTTGGAAAAGTAAGGAATGAGGCTCAAATGGCTGAGATTCACTTTGAGAAAAAGCTCTACTGTAATCTTTCTGCATGCTGAAAGCTTTAGAAGTTTTTCTATCTTAAAATCTTTTACAAGATTTTTAATCCATAGATTCTAATCAAGATTACTAACAAGCAATTGTTTTCATGGTGGTTTTGATCAGACTGAACTAATTTTCCATTTGCAAGATTTTCTTGCTTGCTATTCCACAAGATTCAGAAACCAGCAAGAGACACTTCATTGTGGTAACTCAGAGTAACTTCTATGCTTCAGCAGGAAGAATCTAAAAAGAAGGACTGTAACATTAGCTGATTTAGTTTGAAAGGGCTTTCCCCACTATATTGACCAGCTGTCCATGTACTCTTAAATTGACAAAGCATATCAGCATGAAACTTGCCAGTCCTTACCCTGCCTCTATTCTATTGCCTCTGTTCCAAGATGGTGCCAGTCTTAATGTAATGGCTTGAAATAGGCTGCTGCTTCTGATTTGTTTGCTTGTTTGACTCCCTAATTTACTGTAGCTAACTGCACAGGAATTCCCAGCAGCTTCTCCATACAAGTACTGGCAAGACCCATCACAACTAGCTTTTAAGACCAGCCAAGGTCAGTTAAAGGCTGCCAACCTCTAAGGCTATCGCTACTCAAGAGTTGGAGTTCAATAAATAAATACATAAATGGAAAACAATCCCAGTTTCACCATCCAAGAGCCACTAGTTTGTTTGTTTG
>JAEANM010006129.1:8500-18874 GCA_017656035.1 Myanophis thanlyinensis
AGATGAGAAAGAGAGATACAAAGAGAGACAGGCAGACAGAAAGAGAGAGATGAGAAATGAGAGAGAAACAGAGACAGAGAGATGAGGGACAGAAAGAGATGATATAAAGAGAAGTGAGAGGTAGATGAGAGCGACAGAGAGAGAAAGAGATGAGAGAAAGATGCTCACACAGAGAGACAGGCAGACAAAAAGAGAAAGGGAGAGAGATATGAGTGGAAGAGAGAGAGAAACAGAGCAGAGACAGAGAGAGAGAAAGAGAGACAGGAGAGACCAAAGAGATGAGAGAGACAGATAGAGAGGAAGGAGAGAGGGAGGTTGCAAAAACAGGCGGCCATGCTAAGTGTCTGAAGGGCCCCCATCCCATCACTGGGAATCCAGGCGCTTTAGCGAGTGGCACGCTGGATTCATATTAGTAGTCTACGGGATTTAAAATTATAATTTAGTGGTCCCTGAGGTTCAAAAGGTTGTGGACCCTGGTACAAACAATTTAAAATGTATTTAACAATCCCAATAATCTTAAAACTGAAAAAGCCAGCAGCTGTCATACTTTACTTATCATTTCAGAAATTAACTAAACATTAATTAAAACAGTCACACATGTCTGTTTTCTGAAACTTCATTTTCCATAGATTTCAATCCTTTTTAGATAAAAACATTTGTTCTTATGAATCTGCTTATGTTGAATCTATTGTATACTTAAGTAATTTGAGCCCATATGATTTTCTCCTATTCTGGCTCTCTTCTCCCCCCACCCCACCCCACCCACAAATTTATGCTCAGAATAAAGAAATCTACTTTGCTGATATAAAAGAAAGATGTGTGTCTGGGTATTTCTGTGTATATGTAAAGGATAGAAAAGAATAGATCGTTTTATAACAGGAAATAGAAAAATTGCTCCCTTTTTAAGTAGTTTGTTGTAGTTCCTATTTTTTTTGTCGTAGCCAGAAACCCTGTACTTGCAATTGCAACTTTGAATAATCAGTTATTATCAGACTGTTTGGTGCTCTCTTTGTTCCTAGTCTACTGAATTTCTTGAGTAGAACAGATGTTAAAGAGATTACTATACTATTGTCACTTCTTAGATCTAACTTTGTTTTTACAGGAAGTGCAACATACTTAAAGTGGTCAGCACACAATTTATATGTCTTTCTTTTAGAAATACTAGGATGTGCAAATACCCCATATGAAAAAGGAGTTTTTGCCTTGGAAGTAATTGTTCCTGAAAGGTAAATGTTGAATCTGTGTTTCTGAAATTTAAATGTCCATATAAAAGGCCATATCAACTATGAATTTTTAAAAGATTGAAATAGGAACCAGAAAGTTGTCAATGAACTCTGTAGTAAATTCAGTAGCAAGTAACTGGGATTTATAAATTGAAAAATGACTTGGGAATAAAGAACAGATTGTAACCAGTTAAAAAGTCTTTTAATGAGAACTATTTCTGAAATAGGTATCCATTTGAACCTCCAAAAATGCGATTTCTTACTCCCATTTACCATCCCAACATTGATTCAGCTGGAAGAATTTGCCTGGATGTTCTTAGATTACCACCTAAGGTAATGCACTGCATCCTTCCATTATAAATTTTATTCTTATTATCCTTAAGAGAATGGCCCAGAAACATTAGTTTAAAAATATCATTCTCCAAGGATAGAAAGACAAGTCCATAACTGAGGGAGAAGTGCATATATTATCTCTCAATGTCCAGAGAAGTCTTTTAGGCATTCTCTGAAATTGATAATGAATCAAAGCTTGGATCAGTTTTTCCTGCTGGTTTTACTAGGAGTAAATTTATAATATTCTGAAATAATGAATAGCAGGGATTGCACTTGTTTAATTTTATCTATAATTCTATTACCTTTAATAGGCATAACCTTAAACAGGAGGAAGAGCCTCAACCAAGACAGTGGTCAGATAAAATCTCATCTGGGATAGAAATGTAATTTAGAAAGGGTCTCAGTCATGATTCTCCCTAGTTTTTATTTTATTTATTTATAAAATTTATTTGCTGCCCATCTCATTTCCAACGACTCTGGGTGTCTTAGTTCTCATGAAGATAATATGAAGGAAATCACATTCAAACTTTTGAGATTCTACTACTATAACCTAAAAGAAGGAGCATTTGCTTCTATTCCTCTGGTTTCCAAGTCTAGTCTATCTGGGAGGGCCTAATATCATTTTAGATAAAATTATACTACCATAGTGATTATGATAACTGTTATACTTACTGATTACTGATTATATACTGATATATAATCTGATATAAATGGCTTTATATGTGCAGGATGCATATTGCTACAAAGAGATCACTTGCGGGGTTTGTCCTGCTGAAGTAATTTTGTTGTAAAACTTAGAAGCCTTTTAAAATGTTGTTTTATGTGTGTATATTTTTGTAATATGTTTATTTCACCATACACATGAATTGCTATTATTCAATAGCATCCATAAAGCTATGAACTACAGCCAGAACTATAAACCTAAAAACTAGAAAGTTACCAATTTCATGTTTTTTAAAACTGTACATCAAGGTGGGCAGAACTTGCTTACTTCCATCCACCAGTAGTATATTAAGCTCAATTAAGTGTATTCAGTTATTTCTAGGAGCCATTGAGTAAAATTAGTGTGTACATAACTGAGTAACTTAGGGTTGCCTTGGAAAAAGTGTGTGCCTAACTGGTTATCAGGGAAAGAAGTGCATGTCTATTAAGAGGTGTGATTACTCTGCAACCTTTTTACTTCTTTCTAGAAGTGTTTCTATAACTTGGGAGACAATTAGAACTCAGTCTGCAATAATATCTGAAAAATCTTGGAGAGTAACTTATTTTCTTCAATATATTTTTTCTTTTATTCTTGCATGTAAGGGTGCTTGGAGACCATCCCTGAACATTGCTACTTTGCTAACTTCCATCCAGATCCTCATGAATGAACCCAATCCCGATGACCCTCTCATGGCTGATATAGTAGGTTTCATTCTTTTATTTAATTGGAATATACTGTACTTTAGAAATTTAAACTGTCTGGTTTATAAGGAGATACTTTGTGATACTATATTCTTCAGATAGAAAGTCAATGAATGTAATTATGGTGTAGTAAAATATGCTAATAGAATTTTTCAATGTTCACGCTACAAAATTCACACATTGTATGCAATATATGAAGGCCTTTTTCAAAGTTTAGCCTTTATGTATATATCTGTATGGTGAAGTCTTCCATGCTGTCAGATGAATCTGCCATTAAATATAACTATATGTTAAGATGAGAGGCCATAATTATCCATCTCTCGCCCTTTTTTATTATGTCTAGTCTTCAGAGTATAAATACAACAAGCAAGCATTTATCAAAAATGCCAGACAATGGACAGTAAAATATGCAAGCCAGACAACAATGGTAAGAAATACATTACTTCTGTTACAAAGGAATGGGGTGTTGGTTAATTTTCACATGTGCAGTCTTGCTGTGAGTGAAATCTCAATTGCATAATTGTCTATCTTCCTGTAAATGAGTTTGTGTAGTTGTAATGTCCTGAAAGTGCCATGGTGTACATATCCTGGATTATATCTTTGCCAGGGAAAAAAAAATGTTTTCTGGGATGGCAGTATAAGAGGAGTTTGGGTTCCTGGCCAGGTTAGCATAATTCAAAATGTCAAGAAAAAATCCAGAGTTTTTTCAACTGACAGCTTATTGAATTAGTGCCTGGTTTAGTAAAACATGCGTTGGATAAAAAGAATTCGGAATTTATTCTATTGCAACCATATTTTATTTGGAATTCTATTAGGTATGTGACTCAATAACATACAGTACATGTTTAATATATGAGGAAAATATAGGTAGTTCTTGACTTCTGACCATTGGTTCAGCAACTATTAGGAATTAGTTTATAAATGTCACTTTAGAGCTGCTTCTTGTCTTTTAACAATTCTCTGAAATTCTTTATGAAATACCTTAGGGAGTATATTTAATTAAACTGTTTGAGAACAGTTTGATCCAATTAGACCTGAGGAAGTAGACAGGATTCTTGAGGCTATTAGGACAGCTACTTGTTTATTACATACTTGCATTTCCTGGTTAGTAAACACCTCCAGCAGGGTGACTTGCAGGTGGATCTGGGCAGTAATTAATACACTCCTGGCCTTCCAGAAGACCCTAAAAACCTGCTGTGCTGCTTAGCCTAGGGCCCTGACAGAGGCTTGCTACATTGGGGGTGACTGACAGGAAGATTCTCATCCTGAGGCTGCCATCATCTTGGTTTTAACTTTTAATATTTAATTTTAATTGGATGGATGCATCGATGAACTCTGCTTCCTGATATAGGTGTCTGCTTTTTGCACTGAATGATTGTCATGTCTTGGCATACAATACTGATATTCTTCATTCATCTTTCCCAGGACATTTCCTCATTTTCCTCACTGGGTGGCAGTGTAGTAGGTTTTGGATAAAAGGAAACTTTTGCATCATAGTTTAGAGAAGACGAGCTGAATTACTATTGTTACTAAAACTTTTAACTGTATAGTACAGATAATGAACAAAAACCGTGAACAGTTTTTTCTCTGTTCCAATAAACGAGGGTATGCAGCCCCTCAGCTACATGTTGGTTCCGCATGATCCAGGTTCCAGGTCAGTGGGCAGAAGGGACCAGTTTTAGGAAATAGCAGCAACCTGCTGCATTTTGACTCCTTTTGCTTTTCCCAACAAAGGAAGAATTCAGGAGTGAGAGTTGGAGAGTTGATAGACTAGGCTTCTTACTCTTCTTCCAGCAGTCATAATGGGAGAAACATTGAAAGTGTGCATCTGTGTTTTGTTTTTTAAAAAAAAGTGAATTAGAGTAAATGGACCCGAGAGAAAGACAACGTGAAGAAATAATACACTGATACACGTGTATATATGTTTGAATATCTAAATATGTATATTCATATTTGGATATGATAGCCAGTGTGGACTTTTAATTTAAGAGAATGCCTGTTTTGCAAAGAGTACAAGATAGCTTTTACTAAATAACAATAATGTGTTTTATTTGTGTACAAACTAACACAATATTGCTAGATAAAAAAAATATTGCAGTTACACAGTTTAAACACCAGGAGGCACCTGGTCCTTAAATAATATAATATTGCAATAGTTGTGTTTTTTTCTTCTAACTAAAGAAAACTCATAAATTAAAATTTTATTTTTTTGTATTTCCAATTACAAAATAAATGACATAAATAAGATTCTAGGTTTGTAATTTGTAGAAGGAACTTTCTATCTGTAATTTTTTAATAGTGATATTTCTTTCTAGAATTTTTCCCTGTAAGAATTGGAGTCAATAAAGATGTACAGAAGGTGTATAAAAACACTTATGACTTGCAAAACATTATGGATTTCATACTACAGGAGTGTCAGAAAATAATTTATTTGTTCCAAATAGAAATATAGTTCTGTGAGAGGAAACAATGAAGGAAAACTTTTTTCCCCTCGTGCTGTTTGTGCTACTAAAACTGATAAAACAGTAAAATAGAGTGCCTAAAGAATCTGTAATAAGTTGCAAAACTATAGTGTTGGTGTATTTAAAGAACAGAAAATTGAATCTGAAGTTCTAAGCTGGGAAGCTTACATTCTTGCAAGATATGAATAAAGGTATTCATTCTTTGAACAACTGGGAATAGAGAATGAAACACTCTTTTCCCATCTCATTGTTTTTCTTTGATACTCTTTCAGCCTTTAGAAATCGCCAACGAAGAGAATCATAAAAGCCAGGCTGAGCTCCCAAAAGATTCCAGTATTTCCCAGAAGAGGAAAGGAAGCAGTATCAGTGGATTGTCCAAAAAATGTTGCTTAGAAACATAATGATTTCCTGCTATAGTATTTCAGTGACTGTCACTGTTTGTTCTTAGTGTAATTTTCCAGCCTTTAAATAGGCTTAGTGCAATTGATGAACTGTTTATTCATTATGTAATGGTAGTCCTACTGTATCAGTGACATGATGTTCAGTGTGGCTTATGCCTACTTTAAAAAAAAAAAATCTTACATTATTTCTGTAACATACTTTAATCTTTCTATGAAGAGTATGTTCCACTGCACTTTACATATATTTAGAATGAAAATAAGAATACATTAATTTGAATTTTTTATGACTAACGTTATGAATGGATTGTAAACAGTTTCTTTTGATAGTTAAAAGTCTGTGCGATTTCTTCATCTTCACTTGCTACAATATGAATAAATATAAAAATGTTAAGTCATACTCTATTTTTGGCGAGCTGCATATTCATCTAAACATTTCAAATTTTCAAGGTGAATCCATATGTATGTATGTACATATACAGTATAAGCATATTTTCATTAATAGGAAAATAGTAGAATAGTTGATTAGATGGAGAGAGGAACTGTCAGAACCATATGAATGCTTGAAATTTTTCTCATTTGGACATGGGAATTTTTCTCAGCTGACTTAGCTTTCTTCCTAGCAGACTACAATATAATTAATTGTATTATGTGATATGAAATTACACTGCAGAAAATCTGCTGTTATACAGACTACATTAGAGAAATTCCTATCATTTCTCATTTTATGTAGTTTGGGAATCTAAATGTTTAATTTGTACCTATATACCAATTTTATAATTTTCAGATATTGAGATATAGATAGGGCATTAGAAGAATTTCATCTTAAATTTCTTTGCAGTTACTTGATCTTAAGAGACGTTTATTATATGCTTCCTTTAAATTTAGGGCTTGGATTTTTCAGATACAAAACTATCTTAATATCTTAATTTTGTGATAGCCTGTGCGGGGCTGGATGGATCCTTTTTCGACTGCCAGCCACCACCAGATTGTAGTTCAGCACTCAGTCAACCCGGGCCAGAGCACTTCAGGCTGGTCCTTCACTGTTTCCAGGGTAGCCCCATGGACCAGACCTAAGCACCCAGAGGGCCTTGGTGTGACAGATGAAAAGTGTATGTTTGTATGCATTTGGAGAAGTAGTTTAAAAATGCCTAATGAAAATTTACAGCTACCTAAGAATGAGGATATGTCCATACATTGTCTATATCTAATAGGTGGATTTTAAAAAAATGTTTTTGTTCTTGATAGTTTAAATTATTAAAATTAGAATTACAGTAATAGTCATACTTAAAATTTTCAGAGTATTCAAGAAATTTGCTCTTCATAAGATTATATAATCATAAATTTCCAGATGTACTTTTGCAGAGGCTGTATATTTTATAATTTTGGGGCTGACATCAGATTTGCAAATGAACAGCATTTATATAATACGGGGAGATAATTCAGCACAGTGTAACCTGGTGTGCCTTTTTTCTGCATGCTAATTTGATGTAAAGTTTCAGTGAACAAATTATTTATTTCTATGTAAATATAAGCTGATGCTGTATATCAGCGTTTCCCAACCTTTCTTGGCACCAGGGATGCTTTTATGGAAGGCAATTTTTCCACTTACTTGGTATCCTAGATCCTTCGCATGTGCACTTTACAATAGGGTTCACGCTTCTATGAGAACCCAAAGCCTGATGCAGGTGAGGCAATGATACTAGCACTGGGGAGTGGCTGAAAAAAAAAGTTTTGTTTACTTGTCCACCACTCACCTCCAGTGGTGTGGCTTAGTTTTTAACAGGCCATGGGACTGGTACCGGTCTATGGCCTGGGAGTTGGAGACCCCTGCTGTAAATTATCCAGGTTAATTTTTTAATCTCACCTTTATTATTTTTATAAACAACTCAAATGGCATTCATACCTAATACTCCTTCCATAAAACTAACTATCCCAGATGAAGAATTCAGGTTGACCAAAATTCATTCTAAACATCTGGCTGACTGACCAATCAATTTATGTATTCATCCAGCAGGGCGCTACTGTGACTGGTTGTAGGGTTTGTGGAATCTGTCTTTGAAGTGCCATAGAAAGAGTGTATTTGGGCCTCAGGAAAGCCTTCAAAAGAGTATCTCATATTTGCCTTAAAACAATATTAAAATATAGTTGGTATCACTGCTAGATGGATTCACAGTTGTTGGATGGCCACATTCAAAGGAATGAATATTAATGGACCTACTTCAATCTGGAGAGATTATCAAATGGAAACAATAGAGTTCTGTCTTGGGCCCTGTGCTCTTCACCACTGTTACAGTATCAATGATCTGGTTCAGGGGACACTTATCAAGTCTGCAGATGACACAAAATAAGGAAAGATAAAAAAAGATATTTTAAAGATATTTAAAAGATATTTCTAAAGATATTTTAGAGAGGAGAGAACAGTTTCAAAATATTCTAGATAGGCTTGATTGAGTACCGGGCTAAAACAAGTAGCACAGAATTTTAAAAAGAACTATAAAGGTCTGTACTGTATAGGTAGGAAAATGAAATGATCAGTTACTAGGTAGACCAGGCTTGGAAGTAGTAAATGTGAAAAAGATAGGGGTGTCCTTGTTGGCTGTAGGGTAAACTTCATCCAGCAGTTAAAAAAAGAAAAGCAAATGTGATGCCGGTGTAAATGGGAACACAGAATCCAGATCTTGAAAAATAATTGTCTGCCTCTAGTGTGTCCTGCTCAGAATTTCTTTGTAGAACTACATGTAGTTGGCAACTTACAACCACAATTGACCCCAAAATTTATGTTGCAAAGCAAGGCAGTTGGTGACTTTTGCTCCATTTTATGACATTTTTTGTCACAGTTGCCAAGAAAATCATTGTAGTTGTTAAGTGAATCATGTGTTTGTTAAGTGAATCTGGCTTCCCCTATTGATTTTGCTTTTTGGGAGCCAGTATGAAGGTTATAATAGGTGATTACATGACCCCGGGACAAGATACATGCCATTCACCAAGCACCCAAATTTTGACCATGTGACCATGGGTATGCTGCAATGGTTAAGTGTGACAACTAGTCATAAGTCACTTTTTCAGGGCCATTGTAACTTTGAATGGTGACTAAATGAATGGTTGTAAATCTAAGCCTACTTGTATTTTTATATTTTTTGTGTGTTTTTAACTGTTCAAGAAGCTCAGAGTCATATATATGAGACAGGCATCTATGTAAATTGAAAGATGAATGAATGAATGGCTTTACAGCTCTGAGAATTTTTCTCCCTTTTCCCTATGATTTTATTTAGAAAAAAAATTCCCAGTTTCTAATAAAGTTCCAGTGGTGTGCATGTGTCTGTATCTTTTCCCTTGCAGAGAACAAAGACACTTCTATAGCAAACATTTCATCCTTTTGTCTTTCCCCAATTTCTTAAGTCTGCTTATTAATCCACTTTTTGTCTTGTGCAGTCAGCCCTGTGAGCTAGTCTAAACAAGAATCGAACCACAAGTATTAACACTACATTTATTGTAAAAGACAATAACAGAATCTTGCAAATCTGAAAGCAGATCTCTACCCGCTCCTTTTGCCTTTATTGTCCAGGGAACTAGGAAGAGTCCCTTCTGAGGCGCTTTCCATACCACCATTTCTTCAGTGGACTGAGATGTGTCTTATCCGAACATTGCTTTAGCTGGACATTTCATCCTTCTGTCTCAAAAGTATTCCCACAGACCATTATACAGGTCTTTAGTTTCTTATTGTTTATTTTTAGAAGTTTCCTTGACAAAGTCAATGTAATCCGTGGATTTATTATCGCCTACCATATTCTAAATATTTTTATACTTCCAATTGTAAATTTGTGATTTTATTATTTCCCACCATATTCTAAGTACTTACTTTGATATTTGCAGTTATATTATTTTATGTACATTGGTAGTTTTCTGTATTTCATGTTCTTGACTGCAGTATTATTTAAATGTTTTAAAAATTGAAGTGTTGAAAAAAAACAACAAGCTTACCTAACATTCCAGTTGTGGTTCTGGAACTGGAATGTTAGGTAAGCTAGATTTAATTATCTTGATTAAAAGCAACACCCTTTGATCTACGTGTTTATTTTCTCAGTTATCTGAAATCACAGACTATTAATACTGCACTTAAGCCTTCTTTAAACCCAACTGACATTAAAGGAAGAGCGCTCATTTATTCATCTCCATTGAACTATAGACAAATGGTAAAAGCTAAGATAATTGCGGGGGAGGGGAGAGGGGTTATGTTTTCTGAAAGGATATGTGTAATGCCTCAAATTTAGTTTAGCTAGATAGTTTAGCTGCTGCCAAGATAAAGTTCTTTCTTTCTTAAATAAAATCTTTGCTATTTTTGTTTGAGGTGCAATCTATTTTTTATCTTCCTCTGACAAACATTTTACTTGAGGAATTTTCATTTTTTTCTCTTGCCTAGCATACTTCAATATATCTGACCATTTAATAGTTCTTCTCAGCATATACATACATGTGCCCTGGTAACTTCCCGTCTGGATTACGCCAATGCTCTCTACATGGGGCTCCCCTTGAAGAGCATCCGGAGGCTGC
>JAEANM010006130.1:0-16080 GCA_017656035.1 Myanophis thanlyinensis
CTCCGTTCCTACTCTCTCTCTCTCTCTCTCCTCCCTCCATTCCTCCCTACCTTCTTCCCTGCAACCCCCTCTCCATTCTAGCACTGATGATGTTCCCTAGTTAGGTCACGAAACGTCTTGAAAGAAACCCCCCCCCCCAAGCTCAGAGAGCGCTAAGGACCCCATTGTTCAACCCCCAGTTACAAATCCTCTCTTCTCTCCAGATTAAACCACGTTTCTCCACCCAGCGCATATCTTTTTCAACAGGCCATGGTCTGTCTGCAAACCATTTTTGAAAAAAAAGAAGACGACATTTGAAGAGTTCAAATCATCTCGGAGACCCACCAACTCCTTGGTAGCCGCAGTTGTCTGGGTCCTGCTCCATCTCCTTCATCATCCTCACCGCCTCGTCGGAGGTATCGGCAAAATCTTCTATTGCAGGGTCGTCCGCCAGGGTGCCGGGAGTCCTTCGAAGCCGCCCGGATCTGCAAGGAACCGAAGAGGGACAGCTTTGGACTCACATAACGGCCGCAGGGACGAGTCAGGCTGATTGCGTCCCCGAAAGTCTCTCTACAGGTGGTCCTCGCTTTTACGACCACCACTGAGGCCCACAATGTCGGTCGCTCAGCAAGGCATGCGTGTCGGGTGTTTTGTCTCATTTTATGACCGAAGTCGTTAATGGAATCACTGCCGTTGTTCGGCAAGGAACACGGCGGTGAAATGAATCCGGCTTCCCTGTCGATTTTGCTCATCGGAAGGTCGCCAAAAGAGGATCGCATGACACCCCCGACCCCACAGGCCCCGACCGTCATAAATACGAGACAGTTGCCGAGCGTCTGAATTGTGAATCAGCTGAGTGTGGGGAGTTCTGCAACTGTCACAAGGGTGAAAAAGGCCCTGCGTCACTTTTCTCAAGGCGGCTATAAATTCAAACGGTCACTAAATGACACCGTTGTAAGTCCAGGAGTGCCTGCATTTATTTATTTATTTATTTGATTGGTCACATTTAGGGACCGCCCAGCCTCACTGAATGACTCTGGGCGATGTACCAATAGGCATTAAAAAATAATTATAAATTCCATTCCTCCCACCTGACTGGCTGTGGACGATGGGCACCATAGCCCGGCCCTCCCCGAAGCTTCCTTCCACCTGCGGAACAACTGTATTGGAAGGCACCTTAAAGGTCCTCTAGTCCCCCCCTACCCCAGTTCAAACAGGAGACCCTTCCAGAATCATAGGACAAGAGTTGGAAGGGTCCTCGGAGGTCATCTACTCCAACCCCTTTCCTCAAGCAGAGATCCTATAAGCATTCCAGACAGAGGGCTGTCCAACCTCTCCTGAAAAACCTTCCTTGACGGAGCACCCCCTCTCCGATTGTGGGTCGGATTGGCAGGGGAGGGGAGGGGGGGTCAGAAAGGCACTCTGCACATGCTTCGTCCTTCTCCCCCAGCTCGGTATCTCCTCCTCCTGCCAAGATCTCACCTGAGTTTTTTCTCCAGGTAAATGCACTGTGAACTCACCTGAGTTTCCGCCAAGACTCTGTGGTGGGGGATGAGGGGTTTTGTGGTAGCCGGCCTGGTCTGGCCTGGCCTGCTTCCCTTCCACTATCCAACCAGTTGAGGACCGGTCCCTGTCCTAGGATGGAGGAAGGATGCGGGAAGAGGAAGGATGCTGGGCGCCGAGCATCACCTGGCGGGCAAAGAGAGACCCCCAAGATTGCCCCTCGGGCCTGGCTCAGCCTGCGGAAGCTCAGGGCAGACAGGCCATGGCGAGGCTCGGCCCCCTTCGCCCGGCCTGCCCCCGAGCCCCCTCCCCTCGCCCTGCCCAGTCTCTGCCAGGCTACATTCCCACCACCCATTGGTTCAGCCCGCTCTCTCGAGCATCTCTCCCTGCCTGGGATTGGATGGGGTTCTCCACCGAGAGGCGGGGCAGACAAACAATGGTTCATTCAGCAACCCGGCAGTGCCTTCCCAGATTTGGGTGGGTGGGTGGGTGGGGGAGAGTGGGGGGAGGAAAGAGCCCTTCTTGGCTGGATATTTTTTGGGGGGGAAATGGGGGACGGGGTGGGTGGGTGGGCTTGTGGTTGGGAGGCTGTAGCTGGGAGGATGGAAAGAAAGAAAAGGGTTGAGGTTGAAGAGGGGAGGGGTCTCCAGCTCCCAGAATCCTTCATGCTTCAAGAGGGATGGGTTTCAAATCCCAGAATCCATGTTTTAAGAGGGGTGGGCTTCAACTCTCAGTTCCTCATACTTTAAGAGGGGTGGGCTTCAATTCCCAGAATCCTTCATGATTTAAGAGGGGTGGGCCTGAAATCCTGAGAATCCATGCTTTAAAAAGGATGGCCGTTAACTCCCCAGATCCTTCATGTTTTAAGAGGGGTGGGCTTCAATTCCCAGAATCCCCCAGCAGGTGTGCCAGTCTTAGGATGAATGGCTGGCTGGGGAATTCTGGGAGTTGAAGCCCACCTCTCTTAAAATTCCAAACAAGGGAAATGGGGAAAAGGAGGGGGGTCTCTCTGGGATGGAGGAAAGTATTGGGAGGGCCAGACGACCCCCCTCCTCATACTCACTTTTCAAATTGGGGGGGAGCCACAGAAGCCCCTCCCCTAGCTCCTGGGGGGGACCAATCCAGTCCCTTTGGGGACCCCCAGTGGGGGGGAAGTGTTTCCTCCCCCACCGCCTTTGATCCCCTCCCCCTTTTCCAGCCTGGGAGGGGCCCCAAGGGGGACAATTCAGCTCCCCCCCCAAAGACCCACCAGACGTGGAACTGATTCGGCCGTTAGGGGGCGCCGTTCTGTCTCCCGCAGCTCCAACCGACGCAATGGAATGGTTCGGGGTGGGGGCGCTTTATAAGGGGTGGGGCTCCAATGAAGATGGAGCAGGGAGGGGAGGGGGGGAGGGGAGGGGGGAAGGGAGGGAGGGGGGGAGGGGAGGAGGGCCCGTCTCTCTCTCTCTCCCTCCCTCCTCTTAAACGTGAGGGCCCCAAAACGGGAGACCCAAAAGTGAGGACCCCAAAAGTGGAGGTCCCAGAAGCGGGGACCCCAAAACTGGGAATCCCACAAGTGAAAATCTCAGGAGAATCAGAAGTGGAGACCCCAAAAGCGGAAATCTCAGAAGTGAAAAGTGGAGATCTAAAAATGATGACCCCTAAACCAAAGAACCCCCCCAAAAAAGAGGGGAGCCGCGCAGCCCCCCCCTTCCTCTCCCCCCCCCCCCCAGGAGCCCGGGCAGCTGAAGCGCAGCGCTTCGGCGGAGAGGTTGCAGTGCCGACCTCCGGCCAGATGGTGTCGCTGCAGGGAAAGCGGCGCCGCTGCTCCTGCGGCGCCCGCGGCTTCCTGGACCCGGACCGGCGCCCCCAATCGCCCAGCCGACCCGCAGCCCCCATCAGCCCCGATCGCCCCTTCCCGCGCCTCGGCCCCGTCCCCGTCCCGACCCCGCCTCGCTTCGCTTGCTGACCGCTGCAGCCGGGCTATGGCCGAGTGGAGCCCCGCCCAGGTCAGCGGGGAGGGAAGGGGGGGGGCTTGCCGCAGTCCGGGCGGGGCTGGAGGGGGCGAGGATGAGCCCCTGGGCGGGGGGAGGGGGAGATCAGACCCCCCCCCATCTTCACCCCCGGAGTGGGTCTTCTTGACGGGAGGGGGGATAAGCCCCCCATCCTAGATGGGTTTGGGGAGGGTCTGTCCCCCTCCCGAGCTTGGATTGCTCCCTTTCTGGGAGGGGATCGCCTGGTGGTGCCCTTTCTACCTGCCCAGCGGCGATGGGGATGGGAGTGGGGGTGCGCTCCTGCGCTCCAGGTTTGGATCTTGGATAGGTGGAAGGTGGTCCTATCCCTTCCGAGCTTGGATTGCGCCCTTTGCAAAGCTCACTGGCTGGGGAAAGGATCTCCTCGGGGTGCCCTTTCCACCTGCCCAGTTGCAGTGGCGGGGAATCGTGCAAGATCTTTGCACCCCAAAGTTTGGATCTTGGGTCATGTGTGTGTATGGGGAGTGTCTGGACTCTTCCTGAGCTTGGATGGAGGCTCAATGGCTGGGAGGGGATCGCCTGGTGGTGCCCTTTCCACGTGCCCAGGGGTGGTGATGGAACAGGGTTTGGATTTTGTTAGGGAGGTGTCTGGACCCCTCCTGAGCTTGGATTGTCCCATTGCATGGCTCACTTGTTGGGAAGGGATCTCCTCGTGGTCCCCTTTTCACCTGTCTTAATGACAGTGATGTGGGGGGCGGAATCCTGCGGAGTCTGCCAACCTCAGTTTGGATATGAGGTTTGATGGCTGGCCTGGGGTGGGGGGATCTGGACCCCTCCCAAGCTTGGATTGCCCCCTTGCATTGCTCAGTTTATGGGAGGCGATCTCCTCGTGGTGCCCTTTCCACCTGCCCAGAAGTGGTGATAGAGGTGGGGTGGGGGTCCTATAAGGTCTGCATTCCTCCAACTTTGGAACTGGGTTTAGTGGCTGGGCTGGGCAGGACATGGGCTTCTGGGGTGCCCGAAGAAGATCCCCCTCTTCACCTGGGGGGCTGAATTCGAACCCAGTGCCAGAAGAGATGCTTCAAAAGTTCTCCTTTTGCTGGAAAAATCTGGCTTTTATGTCCGTTGTAATAGAGAGGCTGTTTGATGGAGGGGCTAGAAGCAGGGAGACGGGGAGTTCTAGTGCCACTGTAGACATAAAAGCCAGCTTGGTGACTTTGGGCCAATCACCAGGAGATGAGGAGTTCTAGTCCCGCCTTAAACATGAAAACCAACTGGGGTGACTTTGGGCCAATCACCAGGAGACGGAGAGTTCTAGTTCCGCCTTAGACATAAAAGCCAGCTTGGTGACTTTGGGCCAATCACCAGGAGATGAGGAGTTCTAGTCCCGCCTTAAACACGAAAACCAACTGGGGTGACTTTGGGCCAATCACCAGGAGACGGAGAGTTCTAGTTCCGCCTTAGACGAGAAAGCCAGCTGGGTAACTTTGGGCCAATCACCAGGAGATGAGGAGTTCTAGTCCCGCCTTAAACATGAAAACCAACTGGGTGTCTTTGGGCCAATCACCAGGAGACGGAGAGTTCTAGTTCCGCCTTAGACAAGAAAGCCAGCTGGGTAACTTTGGCCCAATCACCAGGAGATGAGGAGTTCTAGTGCCACCTTAAGCATGAAAACCAACTGGGTGACTTTGGGCCAATCACCAGGAGAGAGTGAGTTCTAGTCTCACCTTAGGCATGAAAGCCAGCTAGGTGACTTTGGGCCAATCACCAGGAGACAGGAGTTCTAGTCCTACCTTAGGCATGCATGAAAGCCACCTGGGTGACTTTGAGCCAATCACCAGGAGAAGGGGAGTTCTAGTCCCGCCTTGGGCATGAAAGCCAGCTAGGTGGCTTTGGGCCAATCACCAGAGACAAGGAGTTCTAGTCCTGCATTAGGTATGAAAGCCACCTGGGTGACATTGGGCCAATCACCAGGAGAAGGGGAGTTCTAGTCCCGCCTTAGACATGAAAGCCACGTGGGTAACTTTGGGCCAATCACCAGGAGATGGTGAGTTCTAGTCCCGCCTTAGACATGAAAGCCACGTGGGTGATTTTGGGGCAATCACCAGGAGATGGTGAGTTCTAGTCCTGCCTTAGGCATGAAATCGGTCTCAGGAACTTTTGGCAGGTCATTCTCTCTCATCCTAACCCACCTCACAGGGTTGTTGTTATGGGGAAAATTACCAAAGGAAGGAGTGTTTGGGATGTTCTCCCCCTGGAATGGCTTCCCTACTATCACAAGTGGGATCACAATCGAATCAAGGGTTAAATAAACTTTGAACCATCACTAAACGCACAGTCGTAAGTTGAGGACTTCATGTGTCTCCTTTCTTGGTTGGTGACCCTACCGGTTTGCCTGTGTCTCCTTCCTAGCAGGGCCTTCAGTGGGACATGGAGCCCCACCCTCCAGCAGGTGCCCAGCAGCCCCTTGGCCTCCCCGAGGAAAACCCCGCAGCGGACATCCTTCCCGAGACGGCTGAGCTCTCCCTGACGGTGGTGGCGGAAATCCAAGCTGTGGAGAGCAAGGTCGATGCCTACGCTGCCCAGCTCATGAGCCTGGAAGGCCGGATGGGCATGGCCGAGACCAAACTGGATGGCTGCGAGAAGACGGCGGTGGAGTTCGGCAACCAGCTGGAGAGCAAGTGGGCCGCGCTGGGCACCCTGATCCAGGAATACGGGCAGCTTCAGCGGCGGCTGGAGAACATGGAGAACCTCCTCAAGAACCGTCACTTCTGGATCCTGCGGTTTCCGCCAGGTGCCAAGGGAGAGGCCCCTAAGGTGAGAGAGGAGGGGAGGGGCAGGGGAGGGAACTTGACGATTGGTCAGGGAAGATGGGAGGTGGAGGTCAGCCACTGATGGTGAGAGGCATTTAGCCGTGCTGGAAGAGTGACGGCCTTGATGGGAGTTTAGGATGGTGTGCTAATGAAGCCAACCCGGATGTTTAAATTGAAGATGGGAGGACTTCAACTCCCAGAATTCTCCATCCGGCATGCTTTATAAGGAGTGGACTTCAACGGCTCGTATTTAAGTGATAGTCCACTAGACTCTTTCTGGCAGTTACTCCTATTGATTTAGGTTTCACCGAATCTGTATCTGCACCTTTGGTTTTTCTTGCCGAAGTGCAAAACCTTACTTTTCTCATTGTAGAGTTACGTTTTGTTGGATAGAATCCTGGGTTCAAGTTTGTCAAGATCTTTTGGGATCTTGAGCTATTCCCATCCGCTTGGTTTCATCGGCAAATAGATGAGTTTCTCCCTCATCTAAATCAGGATTCCACAACCTGTGAGCTGCGAATGGTTTGCAGGTGGGCTACAAATATATCTGGCGACCGCGCGGGCACACACATCCTCGCAGGAGCAGCGGGTGAGCGCACGCATGCTCCTTTTTAGTGAGCTGTTGGCACACGTATGCGCCGCTTGTGTAAATGAGCTGCGTATGCGTTTGTCGGCTGCTCGCATAGAACCACGCTCGCATAGAACGTCCGCCCCGTCACGAAGCTGCCAATGGTGCCAATTTCTGATCTAAATTGTTGAAGACCCTGCGTTCTCGTCCTGTTGCAGGTCCCGTTGCTGTTTGATGACGCCGCCTGCAGTTTCTCGGAGCAAGAGTGGAGGGGCCTCAACGAAAGCCAGAAGGATCTTTACCGCCACATCATGATGCACAACTACCAGGCGGTGGTCTCTGTTGGTAAGAGTGGGCTGGCGTCAGGGCTGGGGCTGCAGAGATCAGCCAAGGGAGTCTCGAAGACAAATTCCCCAGACAGCTGTGTGCAGATCGGAGCACAGATCCGTAGCAGCTCTGCGGCTACGTTCTCTCGTCACAAGATGGTTGAGTAGCTTCGTCCAGACATGGGCAGTGGGTGGCCGTGCTGCGTTGAGGGAAGTAAGGGTCCACCTTGGGGTGCCACAGATCCCATTTCCCATTCTGATGTCTTCCGAACCCAAAGGCAAGTTTTCCCGTAGACAGTCGTTCAATGAATGACCACAATTGAGCCCAAAATTTCCATTGCTAAGTGAGACGATTGTTAAGTGAATTTTGTCCCGTTTTGATGATGTTCCTTGCCACGGTGGTTAAATGAATCACTGCAGGTGCTCAAATTCAAATTTAAATTTTATTGGTCACATACACAATAATCATACATGGTACGATATGCAGTGAAATGCTTACGCGACCACCCGCGTGTTAATTTAGGAACAGTGTGATTACGTGAATCTGGCTTCCATGTTAACTTGCAATTACTTGGCAAGAAGTCAGGAACAGATCTTCACCCTAATGAGTTGAACTAATAGTTTCCTGCAGATTCCCTTCCCCTTTGCTCCTCTTTTAATCCCTCTGGGAGGGGCCATTCACCATCCATCTGTTCTTTTTCTCCCGAGTCAGCCCTTATTCCTCAGCTGTTCCCTTCTCTTGGCAGCTCTGCACGTGCGCACATCGGGAACAGGCTCCAGCTGATCTTCTGCTCCACTGATCTCCGACTACGAAGGCAGCTGATAACTGTTGGACAGCCCTGGCCCCATCTCTGCCTCTGATGCAGAGCCTCCCCCAGACTCCAGGGTCACTAAACGAACGGTTGCAAGTCCAGGACTGCCTGATCTGTGATGTTGTTTGTTTCTTCCGCAGATGCAGCCGTCTCCAAACCGGATCTCCTCTCCCGGATTGAGCAAGGAGAGGCTTCGGTGCAAGCTGACAACAGCGTAGAGAAGCTCCGTGAAGACTCCGGATTGGGGGACCAGCCAGGTCGGTGTGACCACTCATTCTCCGTTTCCCCCCTCCTTTTCCTGTTTTGGCAATTTTTTTCAAAAACTTTCCAGGAGCTTCAACAAAAATTTGCTCGTTTTGTGTGGGATGAATTTTGAAGTTCAGACTAAGCTTAGCCTTTCCAAATCCGATGTACTACGACTCCCAGAATTCTCCAGCCAGAATGAAATCCATGCAACAGAGAGATCGGTGTTTGGGGAATTCTGGGAATCGAAGTCCACCCGTCTTAAAGCAGGCTGGCTGGGGAATTCTGGGATTTAGTCCATCTATATTAAAATATGCTGGACGGGGGATTCTGAGAGTTGAAGCCCATCCCTCTTCAAGCATGCATACTGGGAATTATGGGAGTCCATCCCTTTTAATCCATTCTGACTCTGGAATTCTGGGAGTTCAAGTCGACCCATCATAAAGCATGCTGGCTGGGGGATTCTGGGAATTGAAGTCCATAGCTCTTAAAGCATCCGACTGGGAATTATGGGAGTTGAAGTCCACCCACCTTACATTCTCCAAGTTTCAAAAACATTGATATAGTCGATGCAACACGTCGGAGGAATGTTTGCAGAATGTGTGTCTCTCCCTTGGAATGTGGGGATCTGGGAGTGATGATCCTCGTCTTATCTCCTTTGTACAGGATCACCAATTTCGGCTCTCCATGGGAGTTCCTGGATTGAGCAAGATCTGTCTCTCGTCAAAAGCATGGGGGGCTTAGAGGACAGAGAAATCCCTGGAGAGTGCACCATGGGTAAGAGAGGAGACAGGTCACTGGGGAAGGAGGTTGGGGAAGGTGACTAGTTAAGCATTTGGAAAACCACTCGGGAATATTCCCGGGGAAGGGTGGTGTCAGGCTATTTGCAATAATCGCAAACGCTGGCGAATAGCTCCTATTTGTAGTTGTCCAAAGGAGTGGTTTGCTTGTGATGCTACAAAGACACAGGAACACGCGAGGGGGTTTGTCTGAGACTTTTCAGGTGGCTCTAGTTGCCCACGAATGTTAGTCCTCCCTCATCTTGAACTTCTAAGCAAGAACGATCCTTGACTCCCATTTCTTGAGAAAGGTATAGTTTATCAAAGGTCAAGTGAAACACAGTAAAGAAAAGCCAGAACTGAGCTTTGCGCACCAAATCTCTAGGTGTAACTTTTCCTTCCCAGACACTTTCCATAGCTGGTTCCCCCCCATCGTCCAAAACGGTGTGTAGGGTCTCTGAGAGGCATGTGTTTCACTTCCCCCAAGCTTCTCCCTCCCTTGTCACCCTCCCCTTAGGGTCCATGGCATATTGGCACTGAACAAATGCGAAGCGCAGGCGTGAGGTGCCCGTTCTGACCATGAGTTTAGTGAGCGAAGGGATTTGGGTTCGATGGCTCACCAGTTTCTGCCCAGGCACTCTCTTTCGCTGGGCAAGGTGGCTTTTTTCTCTGTCTTGTTAGATGGGACTTATCCCAGCTGGGAAAATGTGTGGGTGAAGGGCACACCAAGGGGTCAGGAAGGAAGGCCCCCAGGGGTCCACAACTTCTGGGCTATGGTGAGGTGTTTGCAAACAGGCTACATAAGCAATAGGGGCACACAGACACATTCCCACCTGAGGAAGCAGCAGGTGAGCAAGTACATGCACGCTCCATTTGCATAAGCGGCGGCGCGTGTATATGCCGTGCATACAAATGGAGCTATGCACGCGGTGACTCACACAGAACAATTCCCCCCCCCCCACCCCTAACGCTCCACAAGGCTGGAAAGGTTGGGGAATTCTACCCTAGCCCATGTCTCGGCTCGTACGATGAGGATCCGAGAAGACGGCAGCGTGCAAAGTGCAGAAGAAGGGAGAGGTGACCTCTATAGACAGGCCTGTTGAGTGTGACCCTCCTCTATCACCTGTGTCCTTTCTTTCAACAGGCGCTCCTCAGCTGCTGGAGGATGATGTGGACAACCTCTTCCCCCACAAGTGGACGGAGGTTTTCCAAGGTCCCGGAGAGGAGCTGCTGTGCGAGAGCCAGTCTGTCTCCATCACCCTGCCCAAGAAGCCCCTTCGGCAGACAGTGCAAGGACTGCCCAAGACACAGAAAGAGGATTCGGCCACATCTGCCGCAGAAGCTCACACCGGACCCTTCATCTGCTGTGAGTGTGGAGAAGGATTTGTAGACAGGCAATTTTTCACCAGCCACCAGAAGACCCATGGCGGAAGCGGGGCGTACCTTGTGCCAGAACCTAAAAGAAGCTCGGAGGTTAAGCTCACCCCCTTCACCATCCAGAGGGCCCCAACTCCTGCCCGTCCCAAAGTGCACAAGCGCCCTGAGCCACAGAGGAGCCCTACCGTGAAACCCGGCGGCGTGGTGAAACGGCCCGGGAACCACATGGTGGAGCGTCCGTATACGTGCACCCAGTGCAAGGAAAGCTTCAAACTGGAGGTCAGCCTGCTCCTCCATCAGAAACTCCATGCGGGAAAGGGTGATGGGCCACTGACCTGCACCTACTGCGGCAAGGACTTCCGGGACCTCTCCAAAGCTGTGCGTCACCAACGGATCCACACAGGCGAGCGGCCGTATCAGTGCACGGAGTGCGGGAAAAGCTTCATCCGGCGGGACCATCTGCTGAAACACTGGCGCGTCCACACAGGCGAGACGCCCTACCAGTGTGCTACATGTGGGAAGAATTTCCGCTACAAGGAGTCGCTGAACTGCCACCAGAAAATCCACACCCGCAACCCCACCGTGCACCACTTGATGTTGGGAACGCAGACAGGGCTGATGGGCCTGAAGCCTGAGCAGCCATAGTGTTGCTGGCACCCAGCTGAAAGGGACATACCGGTCCTTGGGGAGTGCCCCATTGGGATGGTGGTCGGGTAGCATACTCTTGGGGGCACAGGAGCATTGATTGCCTGTCCTGCACTGGGCACACCTGCTGGATGCTGACACATAAGCTGTGTGCTGCTCCTGTGCAAGAGGTCATGCGCCTGTTGCACTTGAGTGGGCTGCAGAAGTCTTGTAGCCCACCCACCCTGCACCTCTTTGCATGACTGGGAGGGGGAGTTAAGACAGGGCTCGCAAATACCCCTGTTGCTCTCCTCAGCCTCCCTCAAATTCCACTCATTTCTTTGCCACGTCCATTTGCCCGTACAAGTCTGCCTTGCAGAGTGTAACCTGTACACCCGTATTCCAGATTGCAGTGTGCTGCAGAGTTGGCAAAATCATGATGGGCCATAGCGAGAAGCAAATTGGTTGTCCTTCAATTCTGCCCACTCAGGATGGGGGTCCCAGTCCTCCCATACCTCCGCAGAACTGGAAACACCCACCTACATCCATTTTCCCAGGTCCTTGTCCTTAGTCGGCGTGTCTGTCCGTCTTCTCTGTTTTCATTTTGAAACCGTGTTTGGTTTTTTGCTGAGGGCGCGTGTCCAAGCAGGAACAACTTCAGCCAGTGGTCCTGGCAGCTATCCTCCGGATGCCCAGCTCTTGCGTTGTGTGGTTTCACAGTGTGATGTCCCAGCAGGATTTTGTGTTGCCTGGCTCCCCAGTTCTTGCACACTCCTGGATTGCAGAGATCTGCCCTCCATCGTTGTGGTGGTGTTGGTTATTTTCCGTTCAAGGTATCTTTGTAAATATCAGTTGAGTGAGCTATGAATTCCCTGTTGTTGAACTCAATTGTCGGCCAAGGTGACTGTGAGAAAACAGCTTTTCTTCTGTGTGACGTCCGGTGTTTTGGTCTGTGGCTACAGTTTTGGGGATGGTTGTTGGTTTTTGTATCACCTTCTTTGGCAAAATATGTCAATTCAGTGTGCTTCTCCTGATGTCTTTGTCATCTGTGGGTTTATGGTTAAGTCATTTGATCACTGGAGCATGAGAGACATTGGGTCTCAGAACAGCTATCCTAAAGCTCCCCATCCTATACAAATAGTCCTCAACTTAAAGTTTGGATGGAGCTATCAGGGGTTTACAGGTAGTCCTCAACTTACAGTGGTTCATTTAATGACCTGCTGCAACTGCACTGGAAAAAGTGACTAATGCCTTTTTCATGCTTACGACCTTTGCAACGTCCCCAAGATCACACCATCAAAATTGGCAACGACTCCTATTTATGACACCGCTGCAGTGTCCCCGGGGTCAAACGATCCCGTTTTGCGACTTCCTGACAGGACAAATCAATGGGGAAGCCGGATTCACTCAACAGCTTAAGCCCTGCAGTGATTCACTTAACAACTGCGGCCAGAAAGTTTGTGAAATGGGTTAACATTTATTGAGCAACTGTCTCGCTCAGCCGCTGAATTTTGGGCTCGATTGTGGTTGTACACCTCGTCCCCAAGTTACAGTGGTTCACTTAGTGACCGTTTGAGGTTCCGATAAGCCTATTTGGGGTGTGTGTGTTACTTATGCCTTTATTCATATTTTCCATGGTGGCCTCCTCCCCTCCGGGATCACAAGACCAAACTTTGGGCCGCATTTATGATCATTTGCAACAGTCCCGTGACCTTGTTTAATGACAAGTTTTCTGAACGACGGTAGTGGTTGTCTTATGATACCGATTATTTTGCAACCATGGGGGTCCCTTAACAATCTCCTTGAGAAAAAGATCTTAAAATCAGCCCGGACACGTTAGTAAAGACCTACTACATTAGGAGTTACAACCACAACGAGCCAGTTCCCAGTCTCGTCGTAACTCGAAGTCTGCCTGTACGTTCTCCTGGTAAAAATGGGATGGGATCCACTTCCCAACGGTGCTTCCCCAAATCGGGCAGGTTGGACTGCAGTCAATCCCCCGGGTGGGAAGGGAAGACCCCCCATAGGATATCGGGGGTTGCTGCAGGAACAAGGTTCGAATCCAGGAAGCACAGATTTCGGGATGTGTTCAAACGACACAGGCCTCAGAATTTCGACGGCCGATTTCTGAAATAACAATACTAGGGGTATCTCCATTTCCGTCCAATGAGGTTGTGTGATTTTTCTAGGCTGGACAATCCCAGCCTCTGATTGGTCTTTTGAGGAAGAAAATGAAGTTCACCAGAAGTGAACCGCCATCCTACCTGGCAGGTAAGCGAAGATCCTGTTGTCACAAATTGTCCTTCAATCCAGTAGTTCAGTTAGGATTAGAATCATGGTCTTCAGGTTTGGTGACCCTCCTGGGTATCCATATTTCCATGGTAGCAAGGATATGATGCCTAGGGGGATTCTGGGAATTGAAGTCCCCCTCTCTTAAAGGATGCCGGCTGGGAGAGTCTGGGAATTGAAGTCCATCCCTCTTAAAGCATCCCAGTTGGGGGATTCTGGGAGTGGAAGTCCTTCCCTCTTAAAGCATCCCAGCTAGAGGATTCTGGGAGTTGGAGTCCATACACCTCCAAGTTGTTCAGATTTGACAAATGCTGGATTGGCTCTTAATTCGAATTCTCCCACCACCACCCCCTCTGTAAACCATGGGCTCTCTGGCTGTGGATTTTTTGTCACGGCAAGGTGTGGGACCCATTCAGTTTAGAATAGTCCTCAACTTATGACAATCTGCTTCCCAACCATTCGAAGTTACAACGGACCCCCCCCCTCCAAAAAAAGATACTTGTAACCCAGTTCTAAAGTTCCATCTCCCACGTTCATATGATTTGTGGCAATGGGGCTGCATACATAGATGCTTTAGCGACCGTTGAAAGTTACAACAGCATGGAGAAAAAGGGACTTATGGCCGTTTTCACACTTAATGACCGGGGCAACTCCTTGGGCACGGGATCAAAATTCAGAGGCTTGGCAACCGGCTCATCTTTATGACGGTCACAACATCCCGGAATCTGGCGATCCCCTTTTGCGACCAACTGATGAGAAAAGTCAAGGGGGAGGGAGGAGGGGGATTCACTGAATGGCGAGTAATGTGACAGTCGCAGCGACTCACTTAAGAACCATGTTGCTAACCGAACAAGAGCTGGGATTCACTTAATGACCCTGTGAGTAATTAACAATTTAATTGACTCACTTAAGAACTGTGTTAGTAACCGAACAATGGCCAGGATTCACTTAATGACCATGTTAATAACGTAACCGTCGCAGCAACTCATGTAAGAACCATATTCCTAACTGAACAATGGTCAGGATTCACTTAATGACTGTATTAGTAACAACTATTGTAGCAACTCACTTAAGAACCGTGTTCCTAACCGAACAATGGCCGGGATTCACTTAATGACTGTGTGAGTAATATAACAATTGAATTGACTCCCTTAAGAGCTGTGTTCCTACTCGAAGAACAGCTGGGGTTCACTTAATGACCGTGTAATGTAACCATTGTGACTGACTTAAGAACTGTATTCTTATCTGAACAACAGCCAGGATTCACTTAGTGACCGTGTGAGTAACATAACCATTGCGACTCACTTCAGAACCCTGTTCCTAACCGAACAACAGCCGGAATTCACTAAACGACAATGGCAAGGCGCATTGTGAAACGGGGCAAAGCTCAGAACGGTCTTGCTGAGCCAAGGCTCCATTGCAGTCGTAAGTCGAGGACTTCCTGGATTCCAGGCAGAGGGGCTCCATCTTTGATTTGATTCCGCCCAGAAGCTCCCTTAAAGCCCCCTTTCCCACGAGCCCAATAAATCAACATTTCAGCCAAGCCAGGAAGTAATATGGAAGCGGGAGGGGGAATGCATGGAAGCCCCTCACTCAGAACAGCTACATGCAGGGCAGATGGAACTGAAGCAGCAGGTGACTCTCAGGCCCATGAGGCTGGGCTTTCAGGGTTCAAGGGGCTGGCGGGAATGCCGCCCCTCTTGGGCAGCTCCGAAAGAAACTTGGGCCAGGATGCGCCATTCGCAGCCCCCAAAAATCTTGAGCTGGTGGGCTTGGCCCAAGCTTTCTTTGGTTCAGGATTCGAATTTGGGCCCATGGTTTTTCTCGCTTTTCCTCTGCCACCACAGACACACAAACACAAAAAGAAGACCGGATCATCTTCCTGGGCCATCCTCCGCTGAGCCCGAATGGAGGTTGAATTGACTGTGGAAAGGGGGACTCCAGAGGCCATCTAGTCCAGCCTCCCGTCTCTGCAAGTCTCTTTTCCACCAGGGGGCGTCCGTTCAAGGCCTTGAATCCCTCCTGATGTCACTGTGGAACCAGCTTCTGCTGCGTCATCACAGCTCTTTGCTGAACTCTTCAAGACTGGGGGGCGGGGCGGGGGCGGCTTCGGGAGTTACTCCCCACCCTCCGCTCCCTAATTTTTTCTCCGAACAGACACATTGTCCCGCTCCTTTCTTGAACCCTTGGCCCCAAATGGCCAAAAGGGGCAGAGCCAATAAAGAAGGATATTTGGGGTTGAAATGAGGGGGTCCTTGAGGGTCTCTGAGCTGGGCTGGGTGTGTTTTTGGACGTTTTTGTAACCCAACTAGGGAACAGCATCAGTGCTGGAAGACGGGGAGGTTTCTGGAGAGGAGGCGGAGGAGAAGGGAAAAGAGAAAAAAGAGGGAGGGGAGGACTGTGGGGTCTTTGGTGGTCTCTGAGCTGGATGATTTTGTTGAATATCAAACTAGTGAGGTGGAATTTTGCAGTGGGGGGGAGGAGGAAGAGAAGGGGAGGGGAATGGGAAAGGAGGGAGGGGAGGAGGAAGAGAAGAGGTGGTGGTAAGGGGGCAAGGAGGAGGAGAAGGGAAAAGAGGGAGGGGAATGCGGATAGGAGGGCGGGGAGGAGGAAAGGGGAAAGGATGGGGGAGGGGAAGAGAATGGGAGAAGGGAGGGGAGGGGGTAAGGAGGGAAAGGAGGAGAGGAAAAGGAGGGTGGAGCAAAAGTGGGAAAAGCAGGCAGGGGAGGTGAAGAGGAGCGAGAACGGGAAAAAGAGCAGGGCGAGAAGGCATTGCCGTCCCAGTCTGTAAAGCACACACACACACACACACACA
>JAEANM010006131.1:0-18874 GCA_017656035.1 Myanophis thanlyinensis
GGCAAGGCAAGGCAAGGCAAGGCAAGGCAAGGCAAGGCAAGGCAAGGCAAGGCAAGGCAAGGCAAGGCAAGGCAAGGGCAAGGCAAGGGCAAGGGCAAGGGCAAGGCAAGTTCTTATATTTTTAATTACAGGTAGACCTTGATTTACAAGCACTTGTTTATTGACCATTTGACATTACAACCGCACTGAAAAAAATGGCTTATGACTGTTTTCACACTTACAACCGTTGCTGCATCCCCAGGGTCACATGATGTGGACACTTGGCAAGTGGCATGTATTTATCAGCATTGCAGTGTCACATGATCCCTTTTTGCAATCTTCTGATGAATAAAGCCAGATTCACTTAACAACCGTGTTACTAACAACTGCAGTGATTTGCTTAACAACTATGGCAAGAAATGTTGGGAAATGAGGCAAAACTCACTTAACAACTGTTTTGCTTAGCAATGGAAAATTTGAGCTCAGTTGTAGTCATAAGTCAAGGACTACCTGTAGAATGTTTTCTGTCCTGTCAAAAGCTTTGTTGATCTTTAATCCTAAATGTTGGTTTGCAGATTTGGTCTGTGCGGAGGGAGTCAGCCTGTGGGCTTGTTCCAGGAGCCTTGAATTTCCTTCATCCCCAGATAGCTGGGGCTGATTACACATAATCCAGGATCCTTCGAATGGTGGGAAGTCAAGAAGTCTTTTGGAGCAGCAGTAGTAATAATTACTGGAAGTTAACCTCTGCTCCAGACATTTTCAGTTCTTTTATCAGTTTTGGAATGTAAACGACAGAATCATTACATCTATTTGCCCCAAAACTGAGGCACCCTGCTGTGACTGGGTGATGTGTGTGTGTGTGTTTTAGGTATGTCTTTCAATAGAGGATTTGTGGTCTTTGCTCAACACATTATCACAGTTCAAACATTAGGGAGAATTTTCATTAAGGGTGGGAGTTTCTTCTGGTTGTAGAAGAAAAAAGGATAAATTGACGATAAATTAAAATGAGAACTATTTTTACTATTTCAATGTTGGGTTTTTCAAATGGGAAATATTAGCAAATGTTTTTCTCTTGGAATTTGTAGGGAAATTAAGGTATTGTTTGATTCAAAATTTTCCCTGACAGTTACTGTTTAGTTAGTGCTTGGAATGGAGTAATAGTTTTAACAAAGGACATATTCAATTTATTTCTTAAATATGTTATACAACCTGTGTCCCAGGAAGACCAAGCAGGTAACACAATCAAATGAGCTAATTCCATTTTATCGTAAAGCTACATTTAGAATCTTGCAAGTCTGAAAGTACAAACTTCCCACCATCTCTTTTAGAGCTTGAGAAACTAAAGGCACCCTTTCTGAGCCTTTTTTCCTGCCTGCTGTCCTGCTGCAGCCGAGGCTGCCTCTCATCTGACTGCTCCCTAGGCAGCATCTCTTGGCCAGTTTTCCAAGGTCTGTGTCACCTACCATCACAGCCTGCTATTGATGGTTGTTAGCAGTTGATAATAAAAAAAATTAAATCCTGAGACATTAAAAACACTTAAAACAACAATTAAAAGCCATTAAAACTAACAACAGAAATTAGCAATTAATAGCCTAGTTAAAAGGCATGCTTTAGGGCCTTTTAACAAGCCATCAAAGAGTCTGGCTAAGGATGTATATCTGCCAAGCAACAACCATTCAAGTAATGACTTGAGATTAGGTGGGAAGTCTGCTAGACTAGACTAAAATACAAAACATAGAATTTGAAATTCAAAATTTTAACAGGCAGATTACAAATGTATATCTAAGATGCATATATATATATATATTTACTTCATTTGTCACAGCCAGGAAATCAACAAAATCTCTGTTATAGGCTCTGTTTTGGCACTCTTGTCATTATGTGTTGGGTAGTTTGTTTTTTGGCCTCAAATTTGGTGATGTTATTTTGCCCCAGTTACAGAGGGGATCATCTGTGCATCTACCATATGCAGGGGAAAGGGGAACACAGGGAACAAAATTTGAAGCAGATTCCTTTGCAGGCATGTTATTGGGATAAAAGCGGCCAAGGAAGTACGTGGTATTTATTAATTAATTGAAGCACCGCAAGGCTTTGGACAAAATGCGAGCTGGCTCCAGATGTTTGGATGCATTAAAGTCCAGTTTCTCCTATGACAGCACAGTATGACAGTAGCACATCTTCACATTGTGTTTCCTGGACTCATGCAGGCATCAGACAGAACCAGTTTGGCCTAGTGGTTAGGGCACCAGGCTAGAAACCAGGAGGTGGTGAATTCTAGTCCTATCTTAGATATGAAAGCTAGTTGAGTAACTTTAGGCCTCTCTCTACCTTTCAGCCCAGAACAGCAGACCTGGGTGACCAGCCAGTAGGTCAATTCCTACAGCAATGAGTGGTTCAACACCTGATTGATCTGAAAAAGGCAGACCAGCATTTGCAGAAAAAATGTTAGGAAGGAAAAAATAATAGCATTAGACATGCAGACCAAGACAGTGGTGAAGTATTGCATTTGGACATTTAGAATTTTTTAAAAAATAACCGGCACATTCATGGATAGTAAAACTTTTAGGAATGAGCAGGGCTTTGATTTGTTTCCAGAAGGTGCTTTGAAATCTGGAAAAGCACATGTGCTAGATTTTTTTGCAATTCTTTAAAGGAGGTCAGAGGTCAGATAGGGAGATCCAATCAAGTTCAACCTTGTATTTGCTTATCCCTAATGGGAAGACTCTTGCCAAACTCTCAACCCCCTCCCCCATCTCAGGCCTGGGCCTCCTCTAATTTGGGCGTCTCTCTGGAAGAGCTCCATGTTGCTAAAACTCTGCCTCTGCTCCTGCAGGTGCACATTCCATCACACCTGTCTCCCCCCAGCATGATATGGCTACTTTAAAGGGTTCAGAGTTCATGCTCTAAAACTACTTATTGGAAGACAGTTCCCCAGAGAAAAATAAAAGGAAGCTCCTTCCATTGGTAGTGTTTTTTTTGAAGAATTGGCAGAAGGAAGGACATTGTCTTCACAATTTACTAGAACATGTCCCATGTAGAGGTTCTTGGTGAAAGAAGGGATTGGACTGTATCTCATGCATGTTTCTCTCCATGTAGATATACATCAAGGATTATGCATTGGTCAGTCAAGTTACAAATGCACTAGGTGGTGATGCTGTCTATCTCACATTTTTCTGTCTTACCAAGAAATATGGTAAGTGGTCTACAAATGCCTTATGAAGGCTAAGAAAATTATGTCCACAGTATTTCCCTGATCCACTAATTTAATCACTTTATCAAAAAAGGCAATAAAGTTTTCTGGTATGATCTGTTTTTAACAAATCCATGCTGGCTTCTAGTGATCGTTTTGTTCATTTCTATGTACCCACAACTCTGCTACTTCAAATTAAGGAGATATTGCAGAGCAGGATTTATGCTTAAAATATATCTTTGGCTTGGAGATCTCACTCTGCAGCCTGCTGGGGCCCTCCTGCACATCCAGCCAGGCTCAAACATTGTGTAGTTTAACAGACATAATCCTTTTCTTTTATGGAGAATCCATTTTAATCTAATTTATTTTTAATACCACCCCATCAAATGCATAAATCCATTTAAATGTCAGATTAAAGAACAGAAGCACAAACCCCGCAGGAGTGTTATTTTACACCAGACACTCTGGAAGCTGCAAGAGGTGGGGAGGGGATCACAAAGAGGCCCCTTTCCTGAGCCCCCAACAGAAGATGCTGTCTGCTGTGTTTGGACAGATCTGTTTGGCACCTTGGGAGAGACCTTATCAAGAAAATAAAAGTCAAGTTGATAAAAGCTGTTCATTCAGGAATAAGCAGTAGGAAAAGCCAGCCCTGTGGAGAGCTGCACTAGCAGGGCAGAATTGGTGCAGTTGACAAGGAAATTGCCCCCAGCAGAAGGAAGTGGACTTTCTGGAAATGAATGGGTGGGGTTGGTAAAGAAAGCTTTGGGATTTGCAGAGCCTGCTGCCATCCTGTTCTCTGTATGGAGGACAACTGAATCCCCATGATGGAATGAGATAGATTCCCCCAATGCTAAATGACCAAGAGGACACCCTCAAAATAAATGACAAAGAGCATTCATGGAAGACTTTAAACACCACATGGGAAGATGTTGAAGTTCTTGCTAAGACCAAGCATTCTGGGGATCCCTTGCTGCCTGATGTGCTATGTAGCATTGGAGTGGAGGATCTATTGCTAATGCTAAATGCTGCCATCCTCATTTTAACCCTTCTCAGGCTTCATCTTATGGGTCCTGCTTTAGAAGCCATCAGCTGCTCCCTTCCAACACTACCAAAGGGGAAGGGATCCTCAAGGCCCCTGCCCAGGACAGGGAGAGGCTCCTCATTCTATGGCCTGAGTCAGCTGAAGAAAGACTCTGATTTGGGGTTTCAGAAAGGACCTTCTAGTCCAGGAGACCCAAAGCATCTTAGACAAATGGTTGTCCAGACTTTTCAGGAAAACCGCCAGGGATGGAGCACCCACAACTTCTGAAGGCCAACCGTTGCACTGGGTAATTGTCCTCACAATCAGGAAATTCCTCCTTAGTTCTAGGCTGGTTCTCTCCTTGATTAATGTCCATCCATTGCTTCTTGTCTTCAGCTGCTTTAGAGAATAGGTTGAGCCCTCTTCTTTGTGGCAACCGCTTAGATATTAGTTTGAAAAGGAAACCAGCGGTGCCACAACAGTACATCATATAAAAACAAACATACTTTTGAGGATGTGAAAGAATTTCAGTGATTTGCATATTAATAAATGTTTTGGCCCAGGGCTCCTGATCATACTAAGAGGTTCAAGTATTGCAGCCCTTGTTTAGCAACCAAGCAAGCTTTTAGCAGAGAGTCTTGAGAGGAAGTTGGTCAGGCAGCTGAAGCAATCTGAGATGCAATGAGTGGATCCCAGCAGAGTTAGGGAGTCAATTTGGATCTTTTGCCTTTTTATAACCAGTTTGCCACCAGTTGTGTCTTATAATCTTGGAGTTTTATCAAATCAACCTATTGTCTTTTTTCTCAAATACTGTTGAACATTTCCAGGGGATTCACAGACTTGTACAAACCTACCATGCTGTGTTTGGAGACTCTGCTGCTCTGTGTCCTTCTTTCAGGTTTTTCTCCCATAATGCAATATCTATTTAGCTGTACCTCCATTGACGATTACATGTTGAGCACAGTTGACCAGCCAGTTACAAATCCATCTGGTGGTGATGCTATCTAACCCACATTCATTCATCTTGCCAAGAAGTAGACTGTAGTCTACTTTGCCAAATGCCTTACTGAAGACTGAGTAAACTATATCCACAATATTTCTCTGGTCTGCTAATTTAGTCACTTTGTCCAAGAATAAAATAAGATTTGTTTGGCATGATTTGCTTTTGACAAACCCATGCTGGCTTCTAGTAATAGATTTGCTTGTTTTGAAGTGTTCATAGATCCATTGCTTGATTAGTTTTTTTCCAGGATGTTCCAGATATTGGTGTCAGGTTTATTGGTCTGTAATTTCCTGGATCCAGTTTCTTTTCTTTTATAAAGATTGGAATTGCATCAGCTCTTTTTTAATCTCTGGTAGTCCCCCAGTACTCTGGGATCTTTGAAAGATTTGCTTCAGTAGCTCCAAGATCACACCTGCCAGTTCCTTCAGAATTCTGGGATGTAACTGGTTTTGATCATCTGAACTAGTCTAGGGTGGACAGATATTGCCTTACAATTTTCTTGCCTAATTTGACTTCTATTTCTAATCTGTTTTCTACGGTACTTTTTTTGACAGGTTGGACTGTTTTTCCCCCTTTTGGGTAAAGATAGATGCAAAGAATTAATTTAGCTTTCTTACTGCTATATGTTAACTCCCTCCCATCTTATCTTCTCCCTTTAGTGGACCAATGATTTCATTGATTTTTTTCCCTCATTTTTTATATGTTAAAACAAACTTTTATTGTTTTTAACATTTGTTGCAAGTCTTAGTTCATTCTGGCCTTAGCTTTCCCAATGTCATCTTTGCAGATTCAGGCTGTTTGCTGGCATTCTGTCTTAGGTTTCTTTCTGTTTTTTTTTATACTTGTACCTTTTGTCTTTCAGTTTATCAGCGAGTTCTTCTTCAGTGATATTGTGTTAAACTGAAAAGAATTGAGTTGCTTTCCCCTTTAAGATTTTCATCCATGGCATCCTTCCCAAACTCTCCTTTTAAATTTGTTGAATTCAGCTTTCTTAAAGTCTGGCACTGTTTGTTTGACTTTATTCTATTGCTTGCAGCTGCACTACGCTGAATGCTGATATGACATGGTCACTCTCCCACAAAGTTCTTGCAAGTTCAGCAGCTCTATCCTTTCATCTCTGCTAGTAAGGATTAAGTCCAGTATAGCTGATTTTCTAGTCTCCAGCTCTACCTTTTGGATGACAAAAGTTAGAGGAAAAAGTAGCAACTTTTCTTTCTTCCATCTTCTTCCTCCATGCCTTTCTCTATCCTTCTTCCTTCTTAGTTCCATTGCTTCCTTCTTCTCTATCTCTCTTCCCTTTTTCCTTCTTTCCCTTTTCTTCCTCCCTTTCTTCCTTCCTCCAATCCTTTTTATTCCTCCCCCTCTCCATCCCTTCCTCTTCTTTCCCCCCCTCTCCTTCTTTTGCCCTTCTTCTTTCTCTTTCTTCCTCCATCCCATCCTCCCTCCTTCTTCCTTCATAACCCACTTTCCCTTCCTTCTTCCTTCCTTCCCTCTCTCCCTCTCCCTCCTTTTTTATAGGGCTACCAGATGTCTATCAGTTCTTCCCTTCCCTCCTGGAGGGTTTTGATTCTGCCTGGCAGTCATTTATTTCCTTGATGGGGCTTTCTCTCCCTCTGTCCCTTGCTCCCTTTTGGGGACATCCTGGTGGGTCCCCTCTGCTTTTGCAGGCTTCCTGCATTTGCTCCTGGAGCTGGGCTGAGTGGGGGCTTGCTCTCGTTGTGCCCCCTCTCCCAGCACAGAGAAGAAACGCCCCACAAATGAATGACTGTCTGAATTTGGGTTTGAGAAATGTCACTCTGGAGGAGGTCTGGGGCCATCTGCATTCTCATGGCACAGGAAAAAGGAACTGATGAGCACAATTTACACATATTGGGTATACTTGGATTTTTAAAAAGAAATGTTCGTAAATGACCCTGGGATGAAAAAATCGATTTGCTTGCTTCATTTCTCCTTTTCTTCTCCAGGGATGAAAAAATGGAGGCAGCCTGTCCTGCAGCTTGGAAGGTTGCTGGAAGGGCAGCCGAGAGAAAGGGCAGAGATGAAAGGGGATTTTCAAAGGGAGCCTTTCCTCAGAGGGCCTGGGGGCAGCAGGCGCTTGGGAGTAGAAATTGGAAGCAGAAAAAAGCGCCTCGGCCTCCCATTGACAGCAATAGAAGCTTTCAGAAGAGTGGCCTTTTGCCAGCGCATTTAGAACGAGGTCCCTTTCCCTGGTTTCTGAAAATCAGCAAGTCTGAAGCCTTGAAGGGTTGTCTGAAGGTCTTGAAGGCATTTCGCTGGGCTGTTAAATCAGTGGGGAGCAAACACAACAAGTAATGACAAAAATAAATGGATTACTTCCAGATCAGTTACAAAAACGGAGGGAAAGCCAATGCCTGAGTAGTGAAGCAAATTATTTTTTAAATGAAATGGAGTAGCTAAACATTTCGTACACAACCCTTATTCTTACCAGAATGTTTTGCACACTCTCTTGCAAAGGAGATTGGCAGGCAGGCAGGCAGGACCATAAATAAATATTTTTAGTCTGTGGTACCTCCAAAGATCTCAGGGTGGGATTAATGAAACCTATCAACGTTCAAACATACATGGCACAACAAACCAGCAAACCAAATTCTGCAAGGCATCTCTGGGTGTCAGCCACAGAAAGAAGAGGTCATGCGCTGCAGAACCCCTGCAACTGTTTGGCTCTGTCTGGTGGGAACTCTCCCTACCCCTCCCTGGCATCAAAGGGGGGAGGGCATCTTGGCCAGGCCAGAAGGAAGGACATCCCACATCACATATGGGGAGCTGAGCAGAGCAAAGATGCCCGGGCAAGGTCTGCCCTCGGGAGTGGGAGACGAAGGAAGGAAGGCAGGAATGAAGGAAGAGGGTGAAAGGGCTCACTCTGGAAGCCAGGCCAGGGTGACTCAGCACTCTTAAGCAGCTTAGATCGGACCGACCAGCACCATTCAGCCCTGCTCAGCTGGGCCCTTTTTAACACCGTTAAATGGGTTTCATTCCATTTTGTTTAAGATGTTCTGTGAACCTCATCATCTGGATAATTTATAGTCTTTCATTAAAGGCATGCTTTATTTTCAGTATTCATGCTGCTTCTTCATGCTGGGAAATCCTTGTGAGGTCCAGCAGCTGGAATGTGTTGACTATTTAGCTGTGACAAAGTCACGTGGCCCGGATTGTACCACAAGGAGACTATTCTGCACAGCACCCCTGCCCAATGGCTAAACAGTCTAGATAGCCAGCCATAGGTTTAGCCACGCCAGTAATTGCTCTTATATAATTTAATTTTATACATAATTTTATTCATCACTTGTGCTGTGTGTTTTTAAAATGGTTCACTGCTCTGATGTTTTATATTTTGCATGTTGTTTTGGTGACTTTTTATGCATTAATGCTGTATTCTCTTATGCCATATGAAATTTTTTAAAAAACGAAAAGATGTGGGGCTAATTCAGCCACTTTGTATTTTTCCAGTTGGGCTTTGGATGTGACGGCCAGCTGCTGCCAACAGTGGAGAAAGTCTCCCAGCTGAGTAGATAAAGGAAAAGCCAGGAGGAAAAAGCAGAGAGAAGACTTTAGAAGGGTGGCTGCCAGACTTGCCCCAGCCAGGCCCTTAGGAAAGAAAGACCCTCCATTACATTTGGTTGAAGTGATGGGTTCTTTTACTAAGGATTACTGGCTACAGTAAAAGCAGACTAGAACTAAAGTTCCAGCACAAAAGATTACAAACTTTTCTCCTTCGTTCCGGCCCTCCCCTGTTGACGAGTTGGTCTTTGTCCAATGGTGTGCCATATAGTTGTTTTGGGGACTGCTCGGATGTTTGGTGCCACCTGGTGCAGTTTGCATTCCTTTCCCAGACTCCACAGCTTTGATGACCGGAATAGGCTGGCTTTCATACCTCTGGCTTCTCTCAAACCTGTCAGCCTCACCCCTTTGGCTCATCTCTACTGCCTACATGCCAATTGCATACTTCCTCTCCTCCCCCCCAGCCCACAAACAATTTATGGCAGGATGCCAACAAAGCACTATGCTGAAGATGGCAGATCTGACAGTGGCGTCCACATCTGGCTAGGACAGCCCATGCGCACACAGCTTCCTGCGCACAGCCCTCGCTCAGCCTGCCTTGAATCAAAGCTGAGGGGCGCCCTCCAACTCCCCGCAGTTGTGTGGCTTCTTTGAAGAAAGTCAGCAACTGTTGTATTGTGCTGAATAAAAGTTCCTCATGCATTCTGATTTCCTTGCCCAGAGCCAGGTCTCTCTGGGGACAAAGAGAACCCGAGAGCCTTGGAGAAATTTCAGACAAACCTCTAAACCCAGATCCATCTTGAAATGCAACTTTGAACTGCCCGAGCTTGCCCAGAAGCAGCTGCAGAAGCTGCTGCCACTGCAGCAAAGCTAGACTTTCTGTGGCATTCAGCGCCGACGCCGGGGTGGAAAGTGAGTAAAAATGTAAATTTGATTCTTCTAAAATTGCCTTCATGTTCCTCTAAGTGTTTTTCCTGGATAAAGCAATGTATTTAACTAATTGATCCTGAACATGCCTTTGTGTTTCGAAAACACTCCCCACCATCCGCAGATGATGCATTATACAAAAGCAGCCATGGACTTGTCGGTCCCTCATTGAGCGACTTCGTGCATTTTGTTATTTACATGCATATAAATTAACCACTTTGATCTGGGGTTGTTAATAAAACAACTAAGCCTCGAAGTCTCCCAGAAGGAAAGCAAGGCGGGCTTGTGTTAAGATGCTTTTAATTAATAAATCTGCAAGTGTTGAGGAATATGTACACAGGGAGGGGTGGCAGGCACAATCCTGGCTCCTTTGCCTTCGAAGGGAACCCTCTGACTGTGCCAGCCCTGAGCTGGATAGAATGTGGGAGCAGCAGCAAGGATGAAGGGAGAACCAGGCAATTCCCTGAAGCCAGTTGGGCTTTGGAAGCAGAATCTGTGGGCTGCTCAGGATTGTGCCTGAGAGATGGCCTGGGGGTGCAGTCTCATGCCAGGACTCCCCAGATCTCAGCCCGGAGTCGGCAGGGTAGAGAGTTCTCCTGTCTCTTCTTGCAATGACCGGGAGAAGGAAAAGGGCCGGCATCTCTCTTAGGGCTCCAAAACACAGGAAGCCTCTTCATCAGCTGCCCAGATACTGGACTCAAAGAAGCATGGATGGACCCCTGGGCAGAGAGACGTAAAACATAGAACCATATGGCTGGGAGGGACCTTGGAGGTCTTCAAGTCCAAACCCCTGCTCAAACAGGAGACCCTATACAGTCCTGGTCAAATGGCTGACTAATCTTGTCTTCAAAATCTCCAGCAATAGAGCTCCCAGAACTCTGGAAAGTGATTAATGGTTCTCACTGTCAAGGAGCTTCTCCTTAGTTCCAGGTTGGATCTCTCTCTAATGAGCTTCCATCCATTACTTCTTCTCCTACCTTATGGAGAATAGGGCAGGTCCTCAAATGTTGGAAGACCTCTAATCCTTCTCTTTGATAGGCTGGATGTGCTTAGCTCCCTCAATTGTTCATCATTTGGTTTAGCCTCCAGACCCTTTTATCATCTTTGTTGCTTTCCTCCACACTGTTTCTAGGGCCTCAGCATCTTTTTGTGTTGTGGCAACCAGAACTGGATGCAGTATTGCAAGTCTGGTCTTATCACTGCAATATAAAGTCACTTCTCATGATCTTGAAATTACCTTTCTGTTGATGTAGCCTAGGACTGTGTCAGCTTTTTTGGGCATAAAGCTGCTGCTTTATGGGACATAAAGGACACGGGATAAAACCCCCTGGTGAGGCCAAGGGATAACATGAACATACCCCATGCTGGCATATAGGACTTGCTTGCCTTTTTCTCCTCAACCGCCATGATATGGAATGTAAAAAGGGATATTGTCATGAAGTACCAATACAAGCTCCATCCTTCTCTATTTGTATGATGAGTGTTTCATCACGTCTCACAAATGACACTTATGCTATTTCCAGGTCTCTTTTCAATTTCCCAGATAAAACTAAAGGCCTGGAATTCCCTGATAGATACTCAGATGTACTGTAAGTATTAATCAGATCCAGCCCTGTTTAATTTCCAAGACTGGCCAACATCGGGAAGGTAGTGCCATTTATTTGATTCGTACAGCCTGCTTAGCCATAAATGCTTCACATTTGATGTATTTGACAATGCACAGGGGTTGCCACAAAGAAGAGGGAGTCAACTTATTCTCCAAAGCACCTGAAGGCAGGACAAGAAGCAACAGATCAAGGAGAGAAGCAACCTAGAAATAAGGAGAAATTTCCTGACAGTTAGAACGATCAGTGGAAGAGCTGGACTTCAGACATTGTGGGTGCTCCATCACTAGAGATTTTAAAGAAAAGTCTGGACAGCCATTTGTCTAAAATTGTATAGGGTTTCCTGCCTGACCAGGGGGTTGGACTAGAAGACCTCCAAGGTCCCTTCCAACTCTGTTATTCTGCTAAGGGTTGCACCCAGCAATAGTTTTGGGAATGGCTGCTGGGGAACCAATGGCATTCCATTTCCCCAGACTCTACTGTAGCCCTTCACTCTCAGTGAATGACCTGAATGACCCACTCTGAGGCATCCTCTGGTGTGGTGCTTGGCTTTATTAGGAAAAAACAAGTTTATAAACCATGATTTGTGTTTTATGGCTGGTACAAACCTAGCCACCTGAAATTTATCTTTTTCTTAAGAAACCCTGGCTGAACATCAAGCATGAACAGCCAGTTTCAAGTGCAGAGACGGAAATTGGGGGGCTATGGGGTTCTGTGGGTTCTGTGCTGATTGTCCCGGTCTTGGCTGTGATTCCCCCACTGCAGGCAGCATTCCCTGGGAAATGACAGCAGGCATTTCCTGTTGGGTTGCCCCCTCCCAAGTAGGCTTGTTTCAGGTTGGTGGGCATTGTGTTAGAAGAAGCAGCCGCAGGTTGCGTGCCGGCCTCATTTGTGCAGTTGGCTTGTTCCAGTGGCCACAACTGCCAGACTGACCGCTCTGTTTATCATCCTTTTGAAGGGAGAACTAGAGGCGGATTTTACTGTGAGCCATGAAAGAGGGGTATCACGGTGAAATAAACCCAAGGACCCCTGCCCAGCCCACTCAAAACAGGCAGCATTCACAAGCCTCCTTGCCCTTAAGATGGGGCGGGGGGCTCCTTGCTCCAAACTTTTATTTAATGGTTTCTGGTTTCCCTTATGTAATATTTATTTCAATATAAATGTGACCATCATTGTGGCTAAACCCAAAAATATCTTGCCAAGGGGACAATTCTGGCCTCTCTTAAGTGTCATGCAAAATAGCCACTTGACTTCCATATCCTTGGAAAAGAGCCTTTGGCATCAGCTAAAGGGAATAAGCTGCGATTCATTTTGGTTGAATTTTTGGTTGCTTCCCAAAAGCTGAAGTAATTTGTCCTTCACAGATTTGTACAACTCCACAGCTCCAGATGCAGTTGCTCCAGAGGGGGGTGCGTGTGTGCATATGTGTGTGTGTGTGTATTGGGGGGTGAATTGTAATTAAGGGCCGTCACACAGTCAGCTGCCCCTTAAGTGGCTGACCGAAGCACTGCAAAAAGGCAAGCTGCCCTTCCTCTGATGGATTTCTGTCTGCCCAACCTGCAACGCCACCTCTGTGGACGCAAAAGAGGGAAAGCAATTTCATTGTAAAATATTCATAGACAGCTGCTCTATTGCTTTTCATCTCTGGGTTGGTATAAGCTGAAGTTGGCCTATAATTAAATCATCTATGTTTTTCAGCAGCTTAACAGGGTGTTTGAAATGTTTGGGTCTTGTAAATGATGTTTATTGGTGGCAAGCTAATTAAGTGCCAGCCACCCGAGTGGAAAGCCGGTCCAGTTAGGGCTCTTGGTTTGCTGCAGGCTTCCTCCTGGGCAACCACCTCTGCTTTGGGAGGAACTCAAGGCTTGCACCCAAGGGGACTGAGCCTTGAAACGGGGAGGGGGGAACAGAGTTGCTTCTCAAGAAAAGAGAATATTTGTAGCTCAGGGTTGAAATGATGGATCCTTGGTGCTCTCTGAGCTTGGTGGTTTTCTGGCAGACATTTCATTACCCAAACTAGGTAACATCATTGTTACGTGCACTGATGATGTTACGTAGTTGGGTAATGAAATGTCTGCAAAAAAACAACCAAGCTCAGAGAGCACCCAGGAACCCTCCAAGTTGCTTTACTGCTCCAAATAGCTTCGTGGCTCCAGTTATTGGCAGTCATTTTGTGACTGATCATCCTTCCACAACTCAGTGAAAAGAAGCTGCTTTCAAATGATGCCTCCATGCTCTGCTCTCCCTCCCTCCCTCCCTCCTTTCTCTGTGACTGTGTGTGTGTGTGTGTGTTTTTCCTTCTCATCATCCCCATGGATGGTCCATGTCTGGAGGCCAGGGAATTTGAGGATTCTGCAAAGGATCTCAGCTAATATAAAGAAGTGATTTGCCACTTTCATCACAACAACTATAAACAATTTTGTAACTAACCACCTTTAAGATAACATTGGAGCACTTCTGTGGTTTAGTTTCCATTTAAATTTAAAATTTCAAGTTTTCAGAGAGATGAACTAACAACTGAGGAGCATTTCAGCAGATCTCTGAATTCTACCATACTGTTCATTAATAGTATTAAACTAAAAAAGGTAAAAGAATAAAAGAAAAAAAAAACTAGGTAAAGGAAAGAAAAAAGTAGAAAGAAAAATAAAAAAGTATAGCAAAGAAAAAGTAAAGAAAAATATAAAAAGTAAATTCCCACTTTCATCACAACAAATATAAATAATTTAACTAATATCACCTTCTATACAAATTATCTCGTATTCCCATATCCCATCTCTTATCTATAAACAAGTCCATACAACCTGCCATTTCAGTCCAGGTGCCAGCAACAGTCCATTAAGATTTATTAGAGATAAACAAAACATATCCAGTTTAGCCTTGATCAAATAAACCAACTTTGTTCCTTTCTTTTACTTTTAATAATCTTGCTCTTTAGTCCCTTCAAATAATGTTGTCCTTGACTTATTACTCTAATACAGCCTGCCCATTATGATCATAAATTTTAATGGTCATAATGTGGGTCACCCTCTGATTTTATTACCTTTTTTGCAGCACTTGGTTGTTATACAAACCCGTTGTTCACTATGGGGTATTTTGCCTGAAAACCAAACATCAATTCTTGTCAAAAATGTCATACATTTCTGTCACATGAATATGGGATGCTGCAAACAGCCATAAATGTGGGCTGGTTGCAGAGCATCCAAAAACAATTATTTGTTTATATGATCACAGTAGTTAACAGAGATTGGATTTTGCAACTGGGATTCAGATTGAGGTCTCAGGAATTGGGGAGTTCACAATCACTTAAGAAAGTGTATTTTCTGAGTCAGCCAATCAGTCAGGACTGTGTCTGGATCATCTTTACTGGCTATTCATTACATTGCTGTCAAGGAACTTCTGGGAAGAAGTGTTGGAAATGCTGATAGACTTCTGGGTGGTAGAAGCTCACCCCATCACGAGCTGAGACAAACTCCACATCTTTGGACAGGAATGAAAAATATGACACCATGCAATGTTTACAAAGCTCAATGAAGTAGTGGCCTATATGAGACTTTGGAGCCCCCTACTACCCTTGACTTTTAGTTGTTGAACAACATTTCAGAAAACGTGGTCTTTGGAAAAGAAACATGTACATATCACTATATCTCTTGTGCTTCTTTTGTTAGTTTATTCTGTAAGAAAGATTCCTAAAGTAATTTCATATTTCTAATCATTCCACGTTGGTATATCTTTTGTGGCTGGTAGCCTGCCTGCCTATGGGCAATCCTGCAAGCAGAAAAGCAAGTGGAGAGTTTCCTGATGTAGGCTGGAAATTATTGCATCCCCATTTAGCACAATACCAGTTTCAAAAAAACACAAACAAACAATGGAAGCAGTCTTGGAGAAATTATTTTCAAGGAGAGATGCTGGTTCTACCTCTTCAATCCCCTCTTTTCTGACTCTTTCAGCCTTGGCAGAAAAAAAAAGAAAACCGAAGGAAGCCACAGGCAGATTTTATGCTGCTACTGCACGCTTCCTGGTAGAGCTATACTGAAAAATTAATAATGTGGAAAATATAGGACAGCACATTCAATAATGAACCACTTTCACGGGCTTAAAAGGGGGTTAGCCTTTAGTGGCACCCGTTCCTTTCTTACTGGTGTGTTACAGTGATTGCTGTAATGAGTGCTGCACATGGCCCTTAAATCAGAATTAGATTCTCTAGGACAAGAAAGGAGTCAGGTCACGGTGGAGCCCTTGCTTGGCACACCTGTCCTTTCTTAGGACATTTTCTCCATGGAGATTTGATTCTTTTTTTTTCAGGGGTGGGGGCAGAAAGCTTGCTGAAAGGAAGGACAAAAGGAACTGTCGGTGAAGGTTGTTCTCTTCCAGAAGCATGAATCAAAAAATGTCCCAGAAGAACTTCCAAGACTTACAGGGTTTGCTCACAATTATTCTATCATGCCAACATATGTGGGGCAAATTATCCTTAAAAGAGCAGTGGGGATGCCTGGCTAAGTCATAGGGTGGAAGTGGTTTCAATCTCCTCTCCCAGAAACCCTCTAAGCCATCATACCCTCAGGCCACCTACTGCTATTTGGGGCAGCATCAGGGCAGTTCTCATTGACCCCACCCAGTATCCTCCTCCTGACCCCTGGTGTGGCAAGGGTGGGGGTTGCCTTTCTGCTGCCATTCTGGCAACCAAAAAGGATAAAAAAGATAATTGCCATAATGCCATATCTTGGCCTCATACCATTGAGGCATTCAACTAGAAATATCATCCTTTCTCCTCCTTGTGAGATGAACCAGTATCACAGGAAATAAAGGAAATTAAGTTTTATTTTAAAAAAAGATAAAATTGTAGATCTCCTTTTAGCTTCAAATATTAACATTCAGGTAGTCAATGTAGGAAAAAAAATAATTAGATTGTTGTCCTGATCTGAGGATCGTTTCACAACTTGCAAATGAATGGGAGAAAAAAGGGAGCCAATTGAAACATTAGGATTCTGCAGTCCACAAGATGGCAGTGAGCTGTTATAATATTCAAGGAAATTTGCTATAAAGACACTAGAATGACATGCAAAATTCTTCCTTGAAGATTTTCAATAAGCCAAGTATTTCCATAAACTGTACAGAGAAACTACAAACAATTGTATTACAGGGATCTTGAAGGTCTTCTAGTCCAACCCGCTGCTCAAGCTGGAGACCCTATACCAGTGATGACGAACCTTTTACTTACCGATTGCCGAAAAGTACATGCTGCATGTGCAACCGCACCATCTGCGCATGCAAGCAGCTTTTGCATGTTCATTGCACATGCACTGCATGCAGGCACTCATGCACGCATGATCAGTTGCGTGTGCATGCGCAGGAGAGCTCCGAAGACCAGCTGGATTTCCTGCTGCAATTGCGCACATGCACAGCGGAGGCCTGAAGACCAGCTGGGTCTCTGCAATCATGCATGCGTGCATGCTCAGCTGGAGGTAAGTTGGCCAACAGCTTGTTTGCCCAGCAAGATGGCTCTGCGTGCCATAGGGTCACCATCACGGCCCTCTACCATTCCAGACAAATGACTGTCCAGTCTCTTCTTAAAGGCCTCCAGTGATGGAGCACCCACAGCGTCTGGAGGGAAGCCATTCCACTGGTTAATTGTTCTCACTGTCAGGAAGATGCCAGTTGATCAATGGGAAACATGTGGATAAAGAGACTAAAATTTATGTTATGTTATAATCCCAAAGAGAGATTTTATAAAATGATCTATAGATGGTATTTATTCGCAGATAAATTGGCTAAAATGTATAAATCATTCCCAGATAGTTGTTGGAAATGTGAAACTTGAACTGATACCTTTTATCACCTTCGGTGGGCTTGCAAAAGAACTAAGTAATATTGGGTGAAAATTAGTAATTCGAAAAAATCTTAAAAATCAATGTATAATTCAGAGCAGAATTTTAAGATTTATGTATAAAACAGTGGAAAAATCATATGGTGTTTTATTACTATACTGTATATGATAATATCAGCACAACTTTATATGCTCAGCTTTGGAAGGATCTTATTATACCTTCAGCAAAAAGAATAGTTAATCAAGATGGCAAAACTGGCAATGATGGCTAAGTTAATGCACCTCATGTGAGAAAAGTCACTGAAGAGATTCATCTATACTTGGGAGGCCTCTGTGGATTTCTTGCAGGAGATGGTGAAAAATCAGATTTTGACATATGGATTTGCTGATAACATTTGAGGGGGAAATGGACGTTTTATTAGTCTTAAACTAAGAGTTGAATGTAAATGTTCTTTATATCCTTGGAAGAAGTCAAAAGTCATTCTTTGTATATATTTGCATTTTTCTTTCTTCTTTATACTTTTTCATACTTTTCTTCTCTTTTTACTTGTTAATGTTTTGCTTGATTGTTGGTTTATGTTGCTTTTTATGTGTTTGCTTTGTAAAATGTTATTACATTTTACAAAGCAAACACATAAAATTATTTGACAGAAAGAAGGTGCATAAATGAAAGCTGAATTTGATAGAACTCATGCTCAATTTAATTTAAATCAATTTAATTATTGTTATAATTAGCATTATAAATTATAATTAATTTAATTAACCAATTTAATTAAACTTAAATAATTGTAAATCAAATGCCTTTAACTTGCCTGCTAAATGAATTTCATATTAGAACAATGAAGGGACTCGCTGATTATCCGTCTTTACACTTTATTTATGACAAATTCTGGCGAGCTGAGGAAGGACCAGAGTGGAGCAAGGCTGCTTGAGTCAGTCTGCCCCATCAGATCTCCAGAGTTTGTCAGAGGGACAAAGGAGGCTACAAGGAAGGACAAACCAGTCTTTCAAGATTAATGTCTGAGAGGGTTCTTGAACAGACCACAAAGAGACTGACCCATAAGCATCTTGGACAATAAAGCAACCTTGCCCTATTTTTTTCTGAATTGTGAATTGTGAGAATGCTATAGCTATAAAATGTCTGGATTTTGTCAAAACGCTAAAAAATATCTCATGGTATTCTGATTAGCAAGCTAGATAGTTAACTGCATGAACACGAAGTGTATACTGTACATAGGTTTCAGTGACAGTTATGGGAGGGGTAAGAGGAGAAAATCCTTTTCTTTTCAAGAGGGAATCTTGTAGTGATCTGGAGACCACCCCCGGGATTGTTCCTCGTGTCTTTTTTTGAAAGAGATCATTCTGGATTGTTGCCATGATAATAACCGAGTCTCTGAATAAACAGACTGAATCTATTGAATTAAGAACTAAGCAGATTTCATTTGTTCAGAAGTAAAAGAGGCTCAATAGATTCAGGAGCGATAAAACAGTTCAGAACTGATCAAATACAGATTTGAGAGCATCACAAAACACACACACACACACACACACACAGAGTATTAAAAAGAACACTTGCCTGATTCCATCCAGTTGCTCAGCAACACGTATGCCAAATTCCAATTAATCATGCACTTTGGATGACCTCTCCTTTTGTATTTTTAAGTCTGTATTGGCAGATTCATTCCACAGCTCCACCACATCATGGGGTTCAGGTTCCTCAGGAGACAATTTTGGCCTACAACTACCTCTTCCCAAGAAAAAGAACTATTCTTAGCTGGTAGTATTCAAATATATTTATTTATATTTA
>JAEANM010006132.1:0-18874 GCA_017656035.1 Myanophis thanlyinensis
GGAGCCCCATGTAGAGAGCATTGGCGTAGTCCAGACAGGAAGTCACAAGGGCAGAAGTGACTGTGCGAAGAGCGCCCCGATCCAGAAAGGGGCACAACTGGGCAATCCGGCGGACCTGATAGAAGGCCCCCCTGGAGACGGCTGCAATGTGATCTTCTAATGACAGTTATCTCTTCATGTCAACTTTTCCCTCTTCTATTCATATTTTTTACTTTATTTCAACCTTCCAAACAACCACTCATTAAATGTACAGTATGTTATCTGGGCTTCTTTTAACATATTATTTATATCATATAATATTAATCACTTTTGGTAGAAACCTATTCAAATTATCCTTCACAATTCCATTATTTTATTGATTCTATTAATATTACTATCCTTAAATATACTATTTCCTTTTTCTACATAGAATTCATCATATCAAAGTTGTACCTATCTTCATTATCAAACACTCTATTCCTATTTTAATTTTACTTTACAAGCATTAAAATAGTTAAAATACAGATAGTGGTACACATTTCCCTACTTAATTCTACATTATTTTTGTATCATTCCTCTTCTAATGTTTAATAGGTTTAACAATACAAATTTAATAATACAACTTTAATATCATTTTTTGTCTCCTTGTCATTCCTTATCTTTAAACATTTTTTACTATTATATATATTGGGTTTATTATCTCCATAAGTTCTAAGATTTAAGAAAAACAATCAAAGCATTATGTGTTTAACTATATTATTCCCCTAATTCTCTCTCCCTTTATTTTATCTTTTGTCTGCACCTCTGCAAATCTCTATCTCAAAAAAACCCAAAAATTTTCTCTAGCCATCATCCCTCCTCTTCCTTAATGATTGTATCTTTTCCTTAACTTGCCTGCCCTCTGCCTGTTTCCTCATTCTATTTCTAGTTCTGATGACACCTGGTTTGTCTACTTTAAACTTTCCTCTCACCCCGCTCCATTTGCTGTAATTTAGTTCCAGAGTATTTGTCTTTTTTCTTATCTCATTTTCTTGTGGGACCACCGGAGCCATTACTCCCTCCTTCACTCTTTTCCTAAAACAATTTCTTTGTTTGTATCTATTTAAATTCTCTTTTCCCTTTTTAATATCACGTCTCTTATATTTTTTTGTATCCTGCTGTGGATTCCCCTTTTTATTTTTATACCAATATTTTTATTCATTTCTCCCTCCTCTTGGATGTCTTGTCTTTTCTTTTCTCCTTGGAGTTTCTATTTTCTTGTCCACAGTCTCCAGCCTGTACATTAAATCTTTACATTCTATTTTCCTTATTTTCCATGTGTCTCACATTGACAGCAACAGCTCCTCCCAACTGTCCATTTCTTCTTGTTGAAACATTTGTAAACTCTTTTTAAATCTCCTGTTCAGAAGCACAAATTCTCATAGTTTTGAATTATCTGTTTTAGTTCTTCTTTCCAGTCAAAAAACAAAGTGTCTGACCACGGGGATACTGCAATGGTCATAAGTGTGAAAAATGATCATAAGTTGCTTTTTTACTGCCGTTGTAAATTTGAACGGTCACTAAATGAACTGTTGTAAGTCGAGGACTACCTGTAATTGCTACATTTTCAGATTTAAAATATTAGTAAGTACAGGAAATGTTTGGCTTACGACCGTAATGGAGTCTGATATTTCTGTCATAAGTCACAATGGTCATAAATCGATCCACCCAACTTTTTTGCCAGGGTTGCTGCAGTTGTTATAGTGAGTCAGGGATGTTTGTTAAAGGAATGTGGCTTTCCCCGTTGACCCGGCTTGTCGGGTGCCACCCAGGAAGGTGGCGAAGGGCGATCCTAGGAGGCCAGGAGGCCACAGCGATCATCATCAATGCAGGTTGGTTGCTAAACAACCAGATGTTGAGCGTGGAACCGTGAGGATGCGGCAATGGTTGTAGGTGTCAGGAATGGTTATAAGCCACTTTTTCAGTGCTGTTATAACTTTGCTCGCTAAACAAATGGTTATAAATTGAGGACTGTGTGTAAGCCAGCAGCCTGTTCCCACAAACTACAGATAGTCCTCGACCTACGACCACAATTGAGCCCAGAATTTATGTTGCTAAGTGAGAAATTTCATAAGTGAGTTTTGCCCCATTTTATGACCTCTCGCCACATTTGTTAAGTGAATCACTGTAGCTATTTAAGTTAGTAATATGGTTCTTAAGTGGTTCTGACTTTCCATTGATTTCCCTTGTCACAAGATCATGAAAGGGGATCTCACGGTCACTCGCGACTGTCATAAATAGGAACCAGTTATCAAGCATCTGAATGTAAATCACATGACCATGGGGATGCTGCAATAGTCATAAGAGTGAAAAATGGTCATGTCAGTTTTTTCAGTGCTGTTGTAACTTTGAATGATCACTAAATGAATTGTGAGTCGAGGACTGCCTGTACCATAATCTCTGCTCATCGAGGCTTTGAGGTTTGTGGAGATGATTGAAAAGCTCAAAAAAACCCTTATCTCCGTTGTGTATCAGATGACTCTTCAGAGGCGATAAGTAGCTTTTTCTTTGCTGTTGCTTCAATTAGATTGAGAGATTTGCAAAAGTTAGTATTGCCTGTTTAAACTGGTCATTTGTTGTTGTTTTTTGTGTAGGGAGCGTGACTTATTTCAATCACTAGCTTGGGTGAGCACCCAAACCTTTTCTCTCTTGTGGGGCTTCTGTTCTGTGGGGTTTAGCTACATGCATGTGTGAATCCCGCTCGTATTAGGAAGAGCATCACACAATTAGGTATTTAGCCCAATTCAGCTGTCAACAGTCAGAAAAAGGAAAAAAAAAACATCTGATGTGAGATCAGCAAAGTTTCAACAACATTCCTGTGTCGTTATACTTTTTATTGCTTATCTGGTGGATGACATAGTGCTGAGTTCCAGCCTATTCCATGCAGCATGCAGTTTAATTTTTTAAAGTTGTCTACAAGCATCGCTCCAAATCTTTGGCAAAAGTCATTTGTGTCACCCACAACAAGCACTGAATCAGAAAGAGAAAAGGAGGAGGTAGAAAAAAGAGGTGCTTTCTTTGTTTGTAGAAGAGCTTTCTTTGAAATCTAACTGAGCATATGTGTACAGTATATGTTACACTTCTGATATTCAAAGCATTCCATATGAACATGGAATTTTATTATAATTAATATTAACATTGCACTCTTTTCTTCTTCTTTATTCCAAACCTGGCTGCGCACCATTACAAGAAAGTAAATGTTGTTGAATAAAATGGTTGTTTTTTAATCAATATGTAATACTGTATGTATTATGCTTTGCCATCTATTTAGTTTATATGTGATGGAGTTAACCTTTCTTTGTCCTGATTCTTTCTTTATACTTGATGACTTTTCTAATTTACAGGACAGAAAGTATACTTAGATTGGAAAAATCTATAATTTCTTTTTTTCAATCTTACTCGTTTATTTATAAATTTAGATCCCATCCTACTAGTGCCACACAGAGTGGATCACCACAAATCTGTTGAAGTTCCTGTGGCCAGTTCTTTCTTTGTAGATTATTGGAAATGCACTGACCGTCTTATTGGGTCGGTTAAAATTATGAATGCAAATAACAGTTTTCTTAGTGGTGAAAATGGATTTAGATCTAAATCCATTACTGGGTGGCTGTAAACTTGAGGGGGCGGGACAATGTAAGTAATAAAATAATGCTATAATCCTATTCTAATTCAGAGAAAGTTGATCAGTGAGACATTTACTGTATATAACTTGAAGAAAGGCGAAACAAAGACCAGAAGAAGCACATGTTCCTTCATCGCACAGTTAATTGCAAATTGGCACACAGTGCAAAAAGCAGCCTGCAGTTCTACGCAAATTGCATTGTCACAGAAATAACACACAATTGCTCCGCACCAAAACTCACTTAGTAATGAACAAGGCCAGTTTCTCCATCTTCATTCTTGCAAAACAATTAAGGATGAATTGTATTCTGTAATTTAGTAAATGAATAGAATTGGTCATACAAGATTAATGGAGAGGTGGAATTACATAGGATTGTTAGACTTTCAGATTGCATGAGGGCATTTCTATAACCATGAAACAATCCGCTTTTTCTCAGATTAGAAAACAATTCAGGTTTCTTAATCCCTAGGGAGCTTCCTACTTTACAACATGCAGGCATTTCATTCTCTATGAAGTTGGATAACAGTCCCTATCTTTTTCAAACCTAGAACCCTGGATGAGGTGTAAAGACCCATGACTAAATGTGTAAAGCTATGAACCCAGTTAAATTAAACTAACTTGTTGTGAGCTAGAGCTTTACTCGGGCACAGGCTGTTTCCATGGTTCTACAAGCAAATTTGGAAATTACTAAAGAAAGCATAGGCTGATATTCTTCTTTGTCCTAAACTGTAATGTTTGCCTGGCTTGGGTTTGGTACATATCCTAAATCTACAGAATAGAATAAAGCCTGGAAGGGACCCTGGAGGTCTTCTAGTCCAGTGCCCTGCTCAAGCAGGAAATCCTATACCATTTCAGAGAAGTGACTGCCCAATCTCTTCTTAAAAACCTCCAGTCATGAAGCTATTCCACTGCTTAATTATCCTCACTGTGAGGAAGTTTCTCCTTAATTCCAGGTTGCTTCTCTCTTTGATTAGTTTCCAACCATTGTTTCTTGTTCTGTCCTCTGGTGCTTTGGAGAATAATTTGACCCCTTCTTCTTTGTGGCAGCCCCTCAAATACTGGAATACTGCTATCATGTCATCCCTACTCCTTTTCTCTAGACTGGCCAAACCCAAATTCTCCAACCGTTCTTCATATGTTTTAGTCTCCAGGCTTTTCATCATCTTAATTGCTCTTCTGTGAACTTTCCCCAAAGTCTCAACATCTTTTTTGTAGTATGGTGACCAAAATTGGTTGCGGCATTCCAGGTGTGGTCTTACTGGGGTTTTATGCAGCGGTACTAATACTTCACGTGATCTTGATTCTATGCCTCTCTTTATACAATCCAGGATTGTATTAGCTTTTTGGGCTGTTGCTGGCTCATATTCAAGTGATCATCCACTAGGGCTCCAAGTTCCCTCTTGCAGTTACAGTTTTTGTGCCAGATCTAACCTAATCTGTAGTTATACCTTTGATTTTTCTTGCCTAAATGTAAAACGTTGCTTTTCTCCACACTAAAATTCATTTTGTTGCATATTTCAAGTTTGTCAAGATCTTTTTGGATCCTGAGCTTGTCTTCTGGGATATTGTCTATTCCTGCCAGTTTAGTGCCATCTACAAATTTGATGAGTTCCTGTTCTATTCCCTCATCTAAGTCATTTATGAAGCTGTGGAAGAGTACTGGGCCTAACTAAGATGGAGCCTTGTGGTACCCCGCTGCTTACTTCTCTCCATGTGGATGTGGTACCATTAAGGACTACTCATTGAGTAGTCAGCCAGTTACAAATCCATCTGGTGGTGATATTATCTATTCCACATTTTTCTAGCTTACCAAGCATTATGTTGTGATCTACTTTGTCAAATGCCTTATTGAAATCTAAGTTTATTATGTCCATAGCATTTCACTGGTCTACTAATTTAGTCACTTTATCAAAGAATGAAATAAGATTGGTTTGGCAGGATCGGTTTTTAACAAACCCCTGCTGGCTACTAATTATAACTTTATTTTCTTCTAGTTGTTCGCAGATCTGTTTTTAAATTATCTTTTCCAGGATCTTCCTAGGTATTGATAGTGGTTTGTTTAGGGTTTTTTTTGGGGGGAGGAGAGGGGATTGGAACATAACCTACATCTATTCTAGCCTTAGTGATTGGTTAACCATTTCTTTGACTTGGGTTGTGTGAACTTAGCAATAAGCATATTTTGACTCCCTTTGGGATTGTGGTGACACGCAAACAATACCACCTATACAGGGCCCTTTGTGCCCTGATCAGGATACACTTGAGATATCATGGCAGAGTGACGGAATGCAATTAATATTGCTAGTTTCTGGGCAAGACCTATTTAATTTGTATATATTTTAATCTTGCATTTTATATGCTTCTGACACGAATAAGCAAACAAACTCAATGTATCTATTGCTTTTAGTCATTATCATTTAAATGCAAATTCTCCAAATGGACTGGAATGGCAACTTCCAGTGTTTGCTGCTTGAGAATTCTGGGTGTTTTGGCCCCATCTTGTAGGGTAGCTGTTTGGTGGGTGAAAGCTGATTGAATCCTATTGGGTTGCCCTTGATTTAACACAGTCTGAATATTCACATTTGATGCTGTATGTATCCACTCAGGAATAAAACAATATAGATAGTCCTCGACTTCCAATAATTAAATTAGTTACCATTCGAAGTTACAATGGCACTGAAAAAAGTAACTTATAACCGTTTTTCACACTTACAACCATTGCAGCATCCCAACAATCCCATGATCAAAATTCAGATGCTCGGCAACTGACTCATATTTATGATGGTGGCGGTGTCCCGGGATCTCACATGATCACCTTTGGTAATTTTCTGATAAGCAATGTCAATGGGGAAGCCAGATTCACTTAACAGCTGTGTTACTAACTTTACAACTACAATGATTCACTTAATAACTGTGGCAGAAAGGTCATAAAATGGGGCAAAACTCATTTAACACATCTCACTTAGCAACATAAATTTTGGGCTCAGTTGTGGTCGGAAGTCGAGGACTATCTGTAGAATTCAGGGAAGCTATTTCTAGTGAATACGTGCTTGGATGCTAGCATTCTTTGGCGAAATTAAATATTAATGTGGTTTATTTCCTTAAGCATTTAATTTTTGCTTTTCACTTGTTATTTTGTAATATTTTCTGCCTCTGCCCCCTATGGGGGTAGCCATCCAAATTCCTTTTCCCTTAATAAGAATGCCATTGGGACTCTCAAGATTTCAACTATTCCAAAGAACACAAGATAGAAAATTTCAAAAAGTGAAGATGATACCCTGAGACAAGTTATCAGCATTTTTACTGGGCCACAGTTGGGGTTTTGTTTACGGAATCTCTGTGCTATGAATTGAAACCTCTGGCTGATTACAGGCAGTCATTGACTTGCGACCTTTCATTGGGTGACCATTCGAACTTACAATGGCACTGAAAGAAGTGACTTACAACTAGTCCTTGCACTTTTGACTGTCACAACATCTTCAAATGATCAGAATTTGGGCACTTGGCAACCGGCATCTACTGTATGTATGATGGTTGCCGTGTCCTGGGATCTTGGGATCACTGCAACATTTCCAGTGGACTTCCAACCAGCAAAATCGATGGGGAGAAGTGAGATTCCCTTAGCAACTGCAGTGATTGGCTTAACTATGGCAAAAAAAATGTTATAAAATTGGGCACTGAACAATCATCTCGTAAGTCAAGGACTGTCTCTAAATGAATAATTAGATAGAATTGTTATGTTTTACATTTGTGAATTGTCCATCATCTATAATTCCAAATTATTTGCAACATGGTTTTAAAAATAACCTGTTGATAAAATACGTGTTGGACAGGCTCAGTGTAATCAATGGAACTGCTATCTGTCATGTCTAACTTCAGTCTCATTCATTTGAGAGGAATTGGGTCAATTCCCAGATATCATTCTGATGAAAAAGAGAAGGCATTGTGGAGGATGGGTATTACCTTTGTAGGCTTGGTACACCTCCCATCAGAATCCAGTTGTCCACCATTAAAACAATACCCTGGATCCTTCTCTTATAAATCAACAATTATCAGGTTGTCTAAGATTCTCCCTAGGAGGCAGCTAGTGAAGAACAAACAGCTTCATGCTTTTGGTCTTAAATGTGACATTCACATGGTTTTAATCCTACGGTTTTCCTGCCAGTTGGAATTGTAGCATGAGGAAAAGTCAGCTGTTAGGAGTTGTTGACAGGAGAGCATCTGAGGTCACCGGCTAATGTATACCACTCTGAGAATTGGAAAAGGTTATAGAATGATATTTCCAAAAGCTCACTGTCCCACAATAGAACAGGATTAATTAGTTTAACAATCCCTGAGAGATGTGTGTGTCTGTGTGTGGGACCCACTTTTAAAGCCTCTTCATTGTGAGAAAAATAAAGGTATTTTTTAATGCAAAAGTCAAATGTTAAAGGTAGTATTGGAAGAGATAAAAGCCAATTTCATTCAGAAGATAAACTCACTGGAAAAGACCTATGTTAAATCCCTTTTGAGCTTTGAAAGTTTCTTGATGATCCAGTATAAATAAATATTCAGAACTAAAAGCAGAAACTGCCTAACATATTTAGCACATTAAGCATATAAGATGAGCTCAGACCAAATATTCATCAGCTCCCAACTTTTTGGGTCTATTCACAGAGTCCATGAAATCAGAATTTGTCCCCCCCCCCCCGCCCCCAGTTTAAGCTGTTGTATAAATCCAGGAAGGGAGGGGGAGAAACTTTATAGGGACTTCTTAACTAATGTCCACAATTGTGACCAGAATTTCCATTGCTGAGCAATGTGATTATTGAATCACACCAGATTTTAGAGGACTTTTTTTGTTATGGTTGTTAAGCAAGTCACTATTGCTAAGTGAATCACATGGTTGTTAAGTGAATCCAGCTTCCCATATTGACTTTGCTTGTCAGAAGCTTGCTGGGAAGTTGCAGATGGTAATGCCGGTTGCCAAGCACCCAAATTTTGATCACATGGCCATGTGGATGCTGCAATGGTCATAAGTGCAAGGGCCAGTCATGTCACTTTTTTCAATGCCATTGTAACTTTGAACAGTCAGTGAATGAATAGTTGTAATCAAGGACTACCTGTATTATGATTTTAATCTACCTTGGACAAGAGAACTCAGAAAGTGAAGGCTGAGGACTTCTCTTGATGGGCACTGTCTTCTTGAATGCTCATCTTGTTTCTTGATTTATAACCTCTGATAGCCATTGGGTGAAATCATCTGTAGGGGTGCATTTATGAATATCAGGAACACCATTACTGTATTCCACTTATCTAGGAAGCCTAGAAAAGCTGTGGCCTGAATTAACAGATCTGGAAGCAGTTCAGAGATGGATGAAAGAAATACAATGAAATTTAATTTCAGAGAGAGATTCTGTTGGTGGAGATTCTTCTAATCTGATCAAAGGGTCCTGCTTACATGTGGAAAGGTACATTGGGAAGTCATGAAATCTCTTTGATTCTCGCTGGTTGCGACCTGAATCATAAGCTTAAGTGCTGATGACTGAATTTGCTCTTTTCTCTTTCTTCTCCATCGCCTTCTCCTTGTCTGCCACATCTGTTATGGTGCGAACATGGACTAGGGGTATTTGTAAAAGTGTTAACTAGACAGAAGGATAAAAATAGTTCAAATATTAGTATGCTAATCAAATGGGTGCAAAGCCATACATTTTTTTCTTAAAAAAAAAAAAAGATGGATTAGGAATTTTTCAATGAGCATGTCAATGAAATTTTCCTGCCATGCAGTCATTAATCAATTTCTTTTTCCCTGTCCTTCTTCAGGGGGGCTTTTTCCGTTGTGCGACGCTGTGTCAAACTTTGCACTGGACATGAATACGCAGCCAAGATTATCAACACCAAGAAGCTCTCAGCAAGAGGTAGGGTTGATTCCCTTCTTTCTGCAAAATGGCTGTGCTTTCCATATTTCTTCTCTAGGAGAATTCTGTTGTTTTGGTTCCCGGAGCTGCTGGCGTGTTTAAAGAGACACATTCAACATGTGAAATGATGAGAAAATAGATTGGTAGCTCTGGCAAACAAGGCAAAGCTGACAGAGATAACAAGTGCAGAAAGTACTGCTTATCAACAGGAGAAAATGGAAAGGCTCTTGAAGAATCAATAGTTCTTTCCGCACGTTATTTTCAAAAGTAGTTTGTATCTCTTTCTTTCCTTCGGTTACTAGGGAAAAGACCATTTTCCAACCTTCTCTTTTGCCCTTGGAGTCTTGAAATTTATGATGAGCTCAACGGGCCCAGATATTTATATTTTATAGTTGGCAGTGGAAATTTATGTGTGAAAAGGAATGTCTATGGGAATAATGAAGACAAAATGAAAGAAATTGAGTTTGCTGAAGATATGGTATCGTGAGCAATTGACCTGGGCTTTGTGACAGTGGAGCCAGGCAGTAGGTGAATATGAGAGTCAATAAGCCATGAAATACTAATTTTAGGAATCTTTTAAGCAGCAATGAGAGTGAGAAAGTTCATTTTACCTTGTACTTGGTTTATACATGACTTTTATTTTTTTTTTGACAGGAAGTGCATCATACTACCCTTAGGTAGATCTTCAGAATTTCATATAATAATCTGTTGTAGTCCCACTTGGAATTACAGAGATGGTGACTCAGTGTCAGGGCCCAAGAACCAAGAAGGACATGCAGAATTTCTTCTGAACAGTTTCTTTTATTGTCCCTCACTTATACTGACGCTGCAATACATGCTAAAAAATGTCTTGATGGCTCCCAGACTGAACGTGAGCCAACAAAAGATGATGGCAAAACAGTCCTAGACTGCAACAGCTAAAGTGTAGTAGAGTCAAGAGAAGTTGTTGCTACTTTCTATTCTCAGTTGGTTACATTACACACAGAATATGGCATCCATGATTTCAGGCAGGCTGGCGGGGGAATCCTGGAAGCTAAAGTCCATACAACTTAAAAGTTATTGACATTGGGAAATACTGGATTAGGCATTAGGAAGAAGTTCTTGATAGTAAGTGCTGACAGTAGAAGTGAAATAGATTGCCCATGGAGCATTTCTTCCCCTTCACTGGAGGTTTTCAAGCAAGGATTGGATAGTCCTCTATTGGGGATGCTATGGTGAATTTTGCAGTGTTTGGGGGATTGGATTTGATGACCTCTTATCTTCCTTCCAACTCTATGATTCTGTGATCAAATCCACAGTAGAAGATAAAAGTTCTTTATATGAAGTGGAAGATCCCACTTAGGTGTCTCTCTTCAGGGTAAGAGCAGATTGATAGATAAGATTTAACATTCTGCTTGATTCAGCTCCCCTTTTCCAGATTGTGGTGGCATCATCATCTCTGTGTCCATTTCCACACAAATAGCTAACATTTTCTATAATTTAATTTTCAAACCATAATGTAGGTCCCTAGAGAAAAACATGACTTGCTGTTTAACGATGATTACTTAAAGATAAATTCCAGGCACAGCCTAGGCAGGGTAACTAATTTACTAATTGGATTACCATAGTAAAGTTTAGATGCAAAGGAGAGGCTGAGGTTGAGATATTGGAGTTTAGAGAGAAGCTGATTAATGGCAGTACTGAAGAGTTTAAAAGATGCTCATGATTATAAGTAGATGTGAGGCTGTGGAGAATGGTACAGGAGCTGCAGAGGGCTTGTAAGTAGTAGTTATCAAAAAGTATTTTTGGTCAGACTATGGAATAGCTGTAAAAGGCTGATAGCTAAAAAATATTGGAAGCAAGTACTTAAGCTAACTTAAGTTAAAGTAGAAGTGTAAGAACTGACAGTTAAATTTGCAATGCATTTATATCCATTATATCCATTAAGATCAGCCAATGTTTCATTCCTCTTACGGGAATCTGAATCTATTAAGCTCCACAGATTACATCAGACCAGACTGACAGAAATGCAGCTTTACACAAATATTTCCACACTGCCTGTAAATGGATATGTTGTACATGGGAAAGAAGAAAAGCACTAGCTTTGCATAATAAGGTGATTTTGATTTTGTCTAGAACAAATATATCTGTTGCTGGATTTAAATTGTGGTTTGATTGTCCGGTAAATCACCTTTATACATGATTAATCACAACATCTGAATTCTACCATAGCCTTCCTTGTTCAGACCAACATCCGTATTTCATTTTTGTTCTCATCTTGCTGAAGACCAGTGTTATAATCCAGTTAGGTAGCTGTAGAGGCCCTTGTTAAACTCAGTTCATAATCCTGGTCTCGGTTTGAACTGTTTGGAATTTTATATTAGTAGCTGTGGACCAAAGGGGCAGTTAAGTGCATCAGATTAAGGGAATAGCAGTAAATTAAACAATGGAGAGCAAAGCAAAGAGTGGGGGGAGTGATGATAATGATAGGAGCAAGAGGTGAGGAATAGTACAAAATGTCTTCCTATATGAGAACTGTAGACTCACTCAGCATCATCTGATTGTGATTGCTATGGATCATAATTTTGCAACTCTCTAAATTGGTCATATAACAGGAAATTCATAATTTAAGATTGGAATGTCTTCTGATAAATCTAGAAGTTTACCATTAGTACAGTGCTGGAGGCATCTTGAAAGAACATGCACGATTGGTTGACTCTCTGAATCTGGACATACGTAGAGGGTTTGTTGTTAAGGCATGTTGTGAAGTCTCCATCGCCTTTGAGAATAAGGAGACCAACCTCATCCATTGTCAATACTTTTTGAGAGTCTTATAGAGAATTATACAATATGTTATTCCCCAAAAGATATAGGAGTTCTGGTAAGTTCTTCTACCTATTTTACAACCCCCATCATTTTTAAATTGGAAATTTAAAAAAAAAAACCACTTCATTAACGTTGGCTTTTTCCTCCTAAAACCAGCATGAATAAAGTGTGGGTTGAGAGTCAGCAGTGAGCCCAATCAAAGAGAAGAAAATTACCAGCCTGGTGAGCAGGGCTGGGAACTTAAATGCTCAATTCAGCCAATAAAGGCTCCAGCCAATAAAGTACCAATTGGGGCTCCAGCGAGGCACAGCCAAGCTCTATCTGGAAGAAAATGTTTTGGCATTAAATGGTTAGTATTTTAAATAGCATTTCTATGTTCTTCCTGTGATCTGCATTAAGGGGCCTCAGTCCAGAAAAGTAAAATAAACTAATGGCATATCTATGAAGATTCTCAATCAGCCAGGTCATGGTTGTCCCAAAGGGGCTTTTCAAAAGGCAGCCAGACTTTCCTGGTGGTTTTTTTTTTTAAATGTTTCACTTGTCATCCAAGAAGCTTCTTCAGTTCTTCATCTGTTGCTGTTTTTCCAATTCCGTTATTCAAATCTCTTTTTTCCTCCCCTCTCCTCCAAATCAAAAGAGCAACTTAAAACACCTTAGGAAATATGGGATTTTCTTTGTAACATTGAAGTTATTAACCTGTTCTCAGCTTTATGGAAATTTTAGTAGCACAGCAAAGCCCAGAAAGTCCTTCAGCTCATTTATTCATTTTGTTCTTAATGACAGGCATGTCAAGCTCATCCCAACCCCCAGAGTTCTGAGAAGCTTCTTGGATGAGAAGCATGACATTTTCAATGGAAAAAAAAAACCCCTAGAAAGTCCAGTTGCCTTTTGGAAAAGCCCCTTTGGGAAAACCAATTGCATCCATTTAAAAAAAAAATTGCGCCATTCAATTAGCAAAATTTCAAAGACTCTGAATTCCTAATCTTATGTTCTGCATCCACATTGCTAACTGGATCCCTACATTGGATCTGGTGGATCTTAATATTTTTTTGTAGCTGTGTATGAGGATGGGGAATTGGGGCAGAGAAGAACTAGATACACGACTCTGTGGGATTGGGATGAGCTTGAAGTGTCTGTCTTTAAGAATAACACAAATAAATGAGCTGTGGGAGTTTCTTGCTTTGTAGAGCTACTGAAACTTCTGGAAACCTGACAACAGGTCAATAATTTCTGTTACAAAGAAAGTCCCATATTTCCTAAGGAGGTCTAAGTTGCTCTTTTAGATTTGGGAGGATAGGGGGAAAAAGAGATTTGAATAACAGGATTGGAAAAACAGCAATAGACCGGTCAGCATTTGGTCTAAGTTCAAATATAATGTGCATAATAATAATAACTTCACCACCAAGAAAAATTGTGCATTTTAAGAGCATTTCTTGCTCCTGTGAATTACAGTAGCTACAAAGATTGAGAAAAAAAGCTACCTGGAAAAATAAATATGTTATTTTATAATAGGAGCATTTCAATTGTGGTTTAAATGAATAAATATGGAATACAAGTGCTTGATTGACATCCAGTTGGTTATTCTAGGACAAGAAATGTTTAGGCCAATATCGCTTTTGCATCAGCTAGGGCCCCCAAATATCTTTCTGATGTACAGCTCTTGCCTCGTTTATATATTCTGTATTCAGATTCATTTTGTTAAACTCTCTCACCATTGGGTGCACATAGCTTTTAACCTGCCAGTTGGGACTCAGGTTTATCTCCTTAAGATGCTAACTGGTTTCTTATTATAATTGTGCTTCAGTTATGTTTTAATTGTCTTTCTGTGTTTTAATTCTATAAGCTGCTTTACAAAGAAAGCAGGATGAAAATGATAAATCTTTTTTTAATGTCAAATTCCGATGGAAAAAGCTTACTGAGGAAAAATGGAAGTCTAGAAATTATTAGCTGTGCATTTTTAAATTAAGTTGGCTAGTTGAGAGGTGGGTTATGATGAATACCATGATGTTTGATAGCTTCACCAATATGTTTGCTTCTTTAAAAAAGTCTTATTTTTGTTCTTGTGAGCTCCTGGATTTATTCAGCATAGATTAGTAAATAGTAGCAGGGTGAATGAATAACCTGAGCATCCACAAAATTAATTTAATTTAATTTAATTTAATTTATATGCTGCCCATCTCATTATCCAGAGTGACTGACTTCCGATTACAAACATTACAAAAATTCACAAAGAACAAACAGGAGCTGATGAATTTTATGAAGCTTGTTTCTATTTGAATGACATTAAATAAAACATCTACTGTAAGGACAAAATGCAACAATGAATGTTCTCATGATTTTAAGAGCTAGTCAAAGATCAACTTTTTGGTTTATCACTAAAAGTAATTTAATTAAAAAAGAAAAAAATGTCCATAGCTTTTACATAGATTGACTGGGTTCACACGTTGTATCATTCTGTAATCTGATTTGAGTTAGCATTATGGTTTAGAGCAGAGGTCCTCAAACTATGCCCTGCGGGCCAGATACGGCCCGCCAAAACTATTAATATGTCCCACGCAGGACCACAAGGCTGCCCTGCCCACATCACCCTGCCCACCCACCAGGCCCCCCACTCACCTTCTGGAGGCTGGGGAAGCCAAAAACAGGCCATGCAGAGGCCTCCTAAGCAGCATAAAAAATGATGTAATAAAAAAGAAAAGTCAGCCAAAAGAGCAAACATGCAAACAAAAGCAAATAAAACACCTCCAGGAGCAAAACAAATTAAATTTTGTGTGTATTGTTTAATGGATTGGTAAAGTTGTGTCCACCATGCCGGTCTGCCCTGCCCCCGAGGGACCATGAATTCACCCCCTGTTTAAAAAGTTAAAGGACCCCTGGTTTAGTGTATGCCAGACAAATATAGGTTGTTTGGTATATACCATTACCAATACCATCGTTTATACGGTAAATTACTTATCTTCAACAAGGTGTCCATTGCCATTTTCAAAATCCTCCTGGGAAATTTGCCTGGGTGATTTGCTAATCAATTTCAGACTCTCCCCTCCCTCCCATCAGCCTCTCTGCCCTTTAAATTTCCCAGTCAGTTTAACAACCAGGTTTAAAAAGCTGAAAAATCTCCTTAGAGGCTCATTCCTTTTTTTCTTGAAGAGCCCTCTTTTAATGAGGGATTCCAAATTCTGGGTCTTCAAAGGAAAAAGGGAGCACGCTGTTGAAATTGACAAGTTGTGTCAAATTTTGCCCGTCTTTTTTAGAAAAAATACGAAAGTAGTAGCTTGTGCATGATATCAGAGTAATTCTGACATGGTGATTTTCTGTTTAATTTTTTCGCCTATCTCCAATCTCTGCAACCTCATAGCTGCACCCTTCACATACTTTCTTAGAAATAAATATATCTGTTTTCAAGACAATCTCTTATGTGTAAATTCAAAGAACCTTTGGATGATGAGAAATGACAGAGCTTGCAGAATACAAAATACCTTTACAGCTTCCAAAAATGGACAAGCAATAAAGGAGGGCTATCCCCAGTATGTTATCCACCTCCTCCCCTTCCCTCTCATTTATATTTGCTGAGCATTTTCTTGGAATTAGGAGAGTGTGGCAGGAAAAACCATGGGAAAAGGCAGGATATGTAAAAATGGATAATTATATGAGGAGTATCTGGCTATGTTGCCTTTCCCTTTAAAAGAAAGTTTTGCAATCTGGGAAAGGTCCTAGATCAGAGGCGGGTAACCTATGTTAAATTTAAGACCCATGGACTTTATGCTGGCTCAGGAATTCTGGGATTTGAAGTCCCAAGGACATAAAATTTAATGCAAAGGACTAGGGGTGACATGATAGCAGTATTCCAATATCTAAGGGGTTGCCATAAAAGAAGAGGGAGGTCAATCTATTCTCCAAAGCACCTGAAGACAGGACAAGAAGCAATGGGTGGAAACTAATCAAGCAGAGAGCCAACTTAGAACTAAGGAGAAATTTCCTGACAGTGAGAACAATTAAAACAGTGGAACATCTTGCCTCCAGAAGTTTTGGGTGCTCCAACACTGAAAGTTTTAAAGAAAAGATTGGAGAACCATTTTGTCTGAAATAGTATAGGTTTTCCTGCCTGAGCAGTGGGTTGGACTAGAAGATCTCCAAGATCCCTTCCAACTGTTACTCTGTTATAGATATTGTTATCCCTGGACACTCAGTTGATTTTTGTCCACAGGAAAAACCGCGCTTAGCTGAAGGCTAGTAGATCACTTGATCTGTTCCTAGATAGGGATAGCATGATTGTGGTGATTCATTTCAATGGATTGGATGACTGTAATGCAGTGTTCCTCAATCTTATCATGGTTGCTGGTTGGGAAATTCTGGGGATTGAAGTCCACACATCTTAAAGTTAACAAGGTTGAGAAACACTGTTGAAATACAGTCCTCTCCTGATGAGATGTTGAAATGCTACAAAACGTGACTGCATTATTGCCTTTGCTTCCAGACTTCTGCTATTTAGATACAAAGCATTGATGTTAGGGTGCATCCCCTACTCAAGCCTACATTACATGATCATATGTGTACACTGATAGTTTCTTCCTAAGCATCCATAATCTCAGGAGAAATCTGTACTGGAGACATATTTTACTTTCTATTCTCCATGTCCTCTCTTGCATATTGCTATTTGATGGTGAATCACAGTTGGGTCTTCTCTAAAATAACATCTGTGTTGTGTAGAATGACCTCCCATCTACTTTGTGCCACCATGGATGGTGACAGGAGTTGCTTAAAAACCCAGCTTTTAATGCCAATTTTCACCAGCCTCTACATCTTCTTTTGCAGTTCCTTCAATGATTGTTTTGATCTTGCTCTATTCTGTTTCCTCCCCTCATCTTTTATTCTGTTCTGGAATAACTTTACAGCTATTGTAAATCATGCTAATGAGAAGCTACCTGGAAAGGTTTTTAATAAATAAATAAACCTCAGCTCTTCTATAAACGTTGATTGCACAGTAAAAGCCTCTTTTGGATATGTCGTAAGTAAATTCTGTGGTACAAATCAAATTATCCTTGATGATTAAAGAATATTTCCATCACTGAAAGAATCCATTTAAGTATTGTGTGGATCTTTACCAGATGTTCTTTTCTTTTTCTAAAACTTGGGTTTAAAATATTTTGAGAAAATTTAATTTTTTATTTATCACATTTCTGCACCACTCTTCCCTCTCAAAGAGGGACTACTCCATTGGTTTCTTTCATTGTATAGCTTAGCAGGAAACCTTGGTATAATGTGAAAGCATTTGAAAGGAAAAAGCAATGTTCTAGCAAACCCTTTCGAAACAGCAAGTGGGATCATCCTGCTAATTACAGGCCAATTAGCAAGTTTATTGATTCTCTTCAAAACTGTTGGAGAAGAAACTGATACAATGTTCAGGCAATTTAAAATGTGCATAAAGAACACACAATTTATAACAAGAACAGACAACTTATATAACAATATATAACAAGGTCTAGGCAAAAGTATTTTTGAGAAAAATTGATTTCATCATTCTGATTGTATATATACAGGTATTTCTCGACTTACAAACTTTAATGACCATTCGAACTTACAATGGCACTGAAAAAAGTGACTTGTAACCATTTTTCACACTTATGACCGTTACAGCATGGTCACGTGATCAAAATCCAGAATTGACACATATTCATGATGCTTGCAGTGTCCCAGGGTCCTCTGTTCACCTTTTGTGACCTTTTGACAAGCAAAGTCAATGGGGAAACCAAATTCACTTAACAACCATATTACTAACTTAAAAGCCACAGTGATTCACTTAACAATTGTGGCATGAAAGGTGGTGAAATGGGGCAAAACTCACTTAATAAATGTCTCACTTAGCAAGTTTGGGCTCAGTCGTAAGTTGAGGACTACCTGTATATGAATGGATAACTAAATGCACAAGAAGCACAAAGAAAGAAGGCAGTTGAGGGGATATTTATGGTTGAATTAAGTTCTAGTGTCCATTTTAGTGATTAGGTCTTCAAGATAAGATAGGAATCGGTGTTCCCCTGGCTGTACAGAGCCTACCCGAAGGGGCTGTTGTTGAAAAATAGGAGGAGAGAGAATAATCTGTGTGGGACCTTGAGTTACTGAAGAAAAGCCAGGCTGGAAATAAATGGGTCACCTGACTTCCAGAATCCTCAAAAGAAAGCCAAATATCCTTTGGAACAATAAGTTTAAAAAGTTCAACCCTGGTGCACATCTTAACATCTGCTTGACTCAGAATAACAGAGTTGGAAGGGATCTTGGAGGTCTTCTAGTCCAACCTCTGCCCAGGCAGGAAACCCTATGCCATTTCAGAGAAATAGTTATCTAATCTCTTCTTTAAAATATCCAGTGTTGGAGCATTCACAACTTCTGGAGGCAAACTGTTCCACTGATTAATTGTTCTGATTGTCAGGAAATTCCTCCTTAGTTCTAGGTTGCTTCTTTTCTTGAGTACAGTGGTACCTCTAGATAAGAATGCTTCATGTTAAGAAAAATCCAAGATACAAAGGGTCTCTCGAAAACT
>JAEANM010006133.1:0-18872 GCA_017656035.1 Myanophis thanlyinensis
AAATAAACAGTCACCACCTCTTCTAACCTCAATCTAATATATGGACCGCGAGTCCTCCCCGTAAAAGGTGCCGCTCCTGATGGGGGAGAAAACAGAAGGGTGGAAAAATAGCTACAGTACGTTGAAGATATGGGGGCAATTGAGAGAAATATGTACACCGTACAGATATATACACGTCGAGGTTTTAACCCCAAGAGGCTCCTCTTCGTCGCTGCCGTCTCCCCCCACCCACCCACCCCCGCGCTCCCACTTGCCCGCCAGGCTGGAAGTGCTAGCAAAAGACGCTCGCCCGACAGAGGGCTAAATGCGCGGAAGGGGGCGGGCTGAGGAACCTGCCGGTTCGTTTCACACGTTGCAGAGCGCGGCGAGGAAGAGAAACGTCCCTTCTTTTGTTTTTTCAACCTCCGCGGGGGGGGGGGGGGAGGAAAAGGGCAGCGAGGGAGCAAAGGTGCGTTTTAAAACGAGACTCCAAGAGCATAAAAGCAAGAATTGGGAGGCGGTTGCAAAGGCGCGGTGTCTCTTTGGCTCTGCCTTCATTAAGGAGAATTTCAACTCCATAAACTGCCCTTACTTTAAAGCCGGGAAAGATGGGTAGCTCTCTGGAATTTATATAGTAATCAGTAAGCAACTTAAAGGGGGCAGGGGAGAGGGTTAGAAATAATTGCGCTAGGCCAAAAACCTGGGTTTTGTCTGGATTATTGCTTATTCGCAAATTTTAGGATTGGAAACTTTCCACTTCCCCAAAAGCACTCGCGTGGACGCCGTGAAAGAGAAAAACGCCCTTACTCAGAAACTTTGGGGTGCGTGAAACCTTTACAACACCAGACCCAGATTGCGCATTTCACCGAATCCGTTCCACTCCCGATTCTCTCAATTTGCTGTGGTGTCTTTACTAGAACATTTCCGCTAGAAACAGCAAACCTTCAATGTTTTGAAAAAATAAATAAAAATCAATCCGTGCGGGCAATATCTTCTCCATGTTAACCTCAACTTAATTTATGTCAAGAACTGGAAATTCCAAAGTGCCAAAGACACCAGTCAAGTGTCTATTTATCTGGAAGTCGATGTGTAAGTGAAGTAATGACGGTTTATATTTTTTAAAAGTGTGAAATTGTAAATTAGCTACTCTTCCTGTTATGGAATCGTTGCCACGCAGCAAAACAGATGCCTCAACAGAAACGTATGAAGTGATTTGGCATCTTGCCATGTTCAATTTCATATATTAATGTCAATAATAATAAATAGCATTGTATTATAATGGATAGTAATGGTATTGGAGATATGAGTATGTTAATTAGTACTAATCTAGGATGAAACACTGCAACTTTTTCTCTGCTTGCACTACATACTTAATTACATTTTAGAATTCCACTTTGTTTTTGCCTGGAAAGCATTTAAACTGACAGCTGGATTTGTATCCCAATTAAGTGAAATATTGGAACTCAACTCATTAGGGCTTAGATTCTATCCATGGAGTAAAGAGTCACTAAAATTAGTAGGTGCGTTTTGGGTAAGAGTGGTAAATGACAATCCAATAATTTGCTTTAACTGGACTAAGGGTGACAAAAAATATGTGCTTTACAACAGCCAAGACAAGATTAACGGTGGGCAATGGGGCCAGCAAATGAAGGCACACAACGGACAGGTCCTTGTGTTGGAGTCTAGTCTCTGTCCCAAAATTTCTGACCCAGGACTTCTAAGTGCCTATTTTTTTATTTACTGGTAGATATAGTCAGTGCCACCTGGGTGGTTTCAAGAAGTATTCCCCCTCCGGTTGCAATACAACTCGTGCGTTCCTCTCGCTACTACATGGAGCGAGTGGCACGTTCGTCCAAACCTTCTTGTTCCGACCAATGGGCACAATCGAACGGAGCGGACAGCAGCCCACGCGGGGAAACAAAACAGCTACATGAAAAAGGAGCTTCCTTCATTTGGGCACCAGAAGGGCCGGTGGCGGGAGGAGAAGGAGGGGGGAGGTTTCTGATTTCCGCGCAGCTCTAGTGGCCTTGGCGGCCAGCTCGCAAGGTGCCCTCCAGTTAAGTCCCTGCAAAGAGCAAGCGGCAGCTCTTTTGCAGCACATCGCATTTTCATCCACAGTAGAGACGGACACACACCCACACCCAGTGTTGCGCCAGTCTTTTGACGGCCCCTAGTCGCTTCCGGAGAAAGAATTTGGGGTCCTCTCTGACGACACAGGACAGGCACACCCCGGCGATGAAGTTGCGGTCACAGGGTATGAAAAGGAGTGGTCTGTGCCCCAGGTCCGAGCATCGACGGCCCGATCCACCAGCAGCCTTAGCCTGGGACCCTAGACTTGGCCTGCTGCCCAATGATAGGGAGGAAGTCCTGTCGGCAACAGCCGGACCCTTTTCAGAGCGGGAAGGTGAAAGGAGCCGACCGGATCGAAGTCGAGGGCCGGGATGGGGGAGGGCGGGTTGGCACGAGCGAGCGAACTTCCTCGCCGGAGCCTAAACCCTCCCCACGCGTGGAACTGAACTCCACTGCCTAGATCGAGACACTCTGTGGAGTGACCGAAGGCCACCTGGTGGCTCTTCCAAGCCTTTCGGGGAAGAAGGGCGCGACTTCAGAAAAAAAACTTAATTCCGGACAAAAGCAGAAGAGAGCCAATTCGATCCCAGGAAGCGGCTTTTCTTTTCTTTTCTTTTCTTATTTTTTCCTTTCCTTTTCTTTCTTTTTTCTTTTTAAATTCATCAATTTGTGCTCTTTCGAAACCCTTTAATCTCTCGAATTACCGATTATGGTCTGCAAGAAGTAAAGCTGCGGTATCTATGCTAGCAATTCAAAGCGCTTCTCCGAGTCTCTTAATTTATGACACCAATCATTTATGGGATCGCTTCTCTCTAACCTCCCCTGCGCTACTTGGGGGGAAAACCACCCGCTGCACCGTTAGGTGACAACGCAAGCAAGGCAGGATCTGAAGAGAAGTCTCTGGGAAATGCTGGAAACGGATCCAAACCGACGCGTTAAAAAGACAACAGCTAAAACTACAATATTCCCATTGAGTGCAAGCGAGGAAAAAGATCCAATACTGTGCTCTTCTTCTTTTCCTAAATTAAGAGTAAACACGGGTCGGATTTGGCTCAGTCCACAACCTGAGGCTTACTTCCAAGTAGCTGTTTCAATTCTCTGACCTCTGAAGACATTTATTCTTATGTAAATGCAGCGGTAGTGGAACCTTATTACAAAAAGCTATATGGGAAACTGGGAAATTTCTGTAACTTTGGAAGGAAGTTTTAGTTTCAAGTGGAAATACCTATTTGCTACTTTTTTGTCCCACCAACTTGGCTACGTATTTTAAAGCATAATTTTTAGAATTAAATTGAAGAGGTTTCTAATGTTGGAATGAAAGTATTCTTATTCAGACTTTACATTGATTCTTCTGCCACACAGACCTATACTCATTCAAACCCAAATAAAATTTAATTACTCTCCTAATTTGATTGCATTTGTTTCCATGGAAATATAGTGAAGGTGTTAGTCATACAGTTTGAAGTAGAATGTTTCACTGGGCTGAAGAACAACTAACTTAAAATATTACAAATAAAACTTCTAAGAAGAAAGCATATTGTATTTTCTGGTATATTTTTTCAAGTATTATTTATAGGCTTTCATTATGTTGTCATTTAAGATAATTAAAAATATTTTAAACAATTTCAAATGCCATCCACAGTGCAAGCAAATGCAGCACAAACTACAACCCTGGAAAAAAGGTGTTCTGTCAAAATCTGTATTTCCCCTCTCTCCTCCCAAAGAAAGAAAAACTATCAAAAAAGAATTCACCCTTGTTTACTGTAAAATAAATATTACTCTTTTAATTTAAAAGTTCATTCTGAAATTCCCCTTGATTGAGTCTCAATTATATTTCTGACATTTATATCTTTGGAAAACTAACCGCCCAATGGTTCCATGTTAAATGAAATGAACAGAAGCAAAAGGTATACAATATTTCCAAACAAGATGAAAAAAGTTAAATTTCTTCCTCCTTGACTGTATTTTCAGTATCCTCAGTCTTTCCTGCTCTCTTGCCCACCATTAAGAAAACCTTGAAAGTAAATAAAATTAAATAAAACCACTCATTTTCAAGAAAGTTACAGCATGGTAAGGCTTTGATGACCAACCTACTGGGGGATAATCATGTTTTCCAGAGACCACTTGTAGCAAAAATAAATACTGTCCAAGGTTTAATTTAGGCTTACTTCTTAAGTTCATGACACTTTGGGGAAGGGAATCCCGCTGCCTGCGTTGAACAGGGAGCCCTGCAAAATGCCACTGGAAAGGCCAGTTTGAAGCTTCTTTCGGACTTGCTTAATTTAAAGTAGACTGTAGGCATATTTGAGGTACCTAGGAGGTTGGGTCCTACCCTTCTCACTTAAGAGTGGATTTGGGGTGGTCCTATATGCTAGTGGTTTTGATTGTAATCTTGCTGCATGCAATTCCCTACCAGCCGATTCGCAGAAATTCGGCAAATTTATTTCGGAGTAAAAATTGTGCAAGTTTGCCACAGAACTCGGCTGTGTGAAGGAACAAATTCGAACGGGGAGAGGGGGGCTCAACGCCCTTGAATAAAGAAAGGACCCATCCCCCATGCCTAGAGAAAATGGGTGGTTACGTACGATTATTGGGGTCCCCGGTGTGCTGGTTGAGGGGAATGATCTCCATGCGCTGTTGCCCGTAGAGGTAATAGTCCAGTTCTTCGGCGGTGCAGCGAAACCTGGACGCCCCCCTCTCGCTGCACTTGGCCAGGCTGCCGCCGCCGCAGCCCCCTCCCAAGTCTTTGGTCTGCAAGAGAGAGACCGGGGCTCCCGTCGCGGGATCGGAGCTTTGGATCGGCCCAAAGACAGGGATCTGCGCCATCGGCAGCGAAGTCAAGCTGGCCAGGGAGGCGACGGCGCACGAAGATGGGGCGGACGAAGGAGTGGAAGAAGAGGAGGAGGAGGAGGACGAGGACGAGGAGGTGGACGAAGAGAGAGAGGCCGGGAGCTGCCGGAGGTTGTCACAGGTTGGGTCGACGACTCTTTCGGGCGGCTGAAGGGGATGGCCCAGCAGCCCCACGCCGCCTTTCAGTTGGCCGCTGGGTGGGAAAAGCTGCTGCCAGTGTTGGAGGTAAGCCGGGTCCACCTTGAGGAAAGCTGATCCGCCGGGGTCGCCGGGCTTCAGCATCTCTGCGAGCCTGGGGAGGAGGAAGAGGAGGAGGGTGAGAGCTGAGAGATTCCGCCGGGATTTTGGCTACCCAGGTGGGTCTCAGTCCACTGGACGGGTGCAGGCAGGACAGAAGCGTGGGTCTTTCACTGAGATTTTCCCGGCACTATTGAGACCTGAGGAAGCTCGTTCAGGTTAAGGCGCAGAGCCTGGCAGGGTAGAGACCCAACTGTCGCGTCGTGGGGGGGGGGGGGGAGAGAAAGGGGGGAGGAGTCCGAGGGGCTTTGACCTCTCTCCTCTCCCCCAGCCTCACTCCAAAACTTCCCGCTCCTCTGGGTTGTAATTGCCCGCTTTATGCCCGCCGCCTTTCCCACCGCCCTTCTGCGCATCCTACCTCATCCCCCAGCCGACCTCTTCCCTTCCAACCCAGGGACGCCACCCCCGCTACTTCCTTGCCCCCGGTCGAGAGTCCTCTGATTTCCCCACCCCACCTACCCACCCCCATCCGAAAGGGGAAGGGGGAAGAAAGGAGCCGCCGAACCTCGAGGCAAGCGAGCCGCCGGTTGGCTCCGCAGCGTCCCGGCTGGAAAGTTGCCTCGCGGAAAGCAAAACTTCCTCCGAGCGCAGTCCAGGAAGCCGGACGGAGTGTGCAAAGCCCCCCTCCTCCCCCCCCCGCCGCCCCGGGATGCCGGCTGCCGGCTGCCGGGCCCCTCCTGAGGTACCTGAGCTGAGGAGAAACTTCTCCGGGATCCAAAAGAGGCGAAAAAGAGGAAGGAGGGTCGAGTCCCGACAACCTGGGCCGGGAGGGAGGCGAGAGAGGGAAGCGAAGCCGGAGGCGGGGTCGATTATCCGGCAGGAAGAGTCCGGCTGGCCTCTTTGCCGGCGGGCGCGCTCTTCGGCTGTGGCTGCTCGGCTGAGGCGGCGGGGCTCCGCGGCGTTGAGCGCGCTTGGCCGCCTTTGGGCGAGACACGTGGCTTTGACGACAGCACCAAACACGAGCGCGGCGGGGGGGGGGGGGCGAGGGGAGGAAAGCGGGAGAAAGTGCCGGATCTGAGACCGAGAAGCCCCGCGCTCTTTTCCCAGCCCCCTCCCCTCTTTCTGACCCCCTCCCCCACCCACCCACCCACCCCGCCAAAGGCCCGCACAAAGACCCGCGTGCGCGCGCACCCATCCCGCCTCGGAGGGGGCCGGCTGAAGTTGCGAGCGTTGCGGAGCCGAAGGTGTGTGTGGGGGGAGGCTGCCGCCGCCGCCGTTTCCTTCGCAGGTTGGAAGCCCAGGGACTCGGACACGCGGACGGCACGCGGAGCTGGAGAGAGCTCGGCCTCCTCCGGGGGGACTTTCTCGCTTCCCGAAGAAAGCCGAGGGGTCCCGGCGTCGTCCTGTGAAGAGCCAAGCCGCCCAAAGGGGAACTCGTGGAGAACGTAACCGCCCAAGAGCTGAAAAGCGGATCCGTGGGGCGTGTGTGGACGGGCCGTTTCGCTGATCTCGAAGTGGCGGCAGAGAGGAGATGCTGTTGGGCTTTGACTTAACACCATTCCCCACCCCAAGGTCCTCCCTGACCCCAGTCCCAATTTCAGACCTTCAGCTAAAGTAAAAAAATGTCTTTTTAGGCTTGACAGGTCCATTTGCGAAACAATTGGGGGCTTGCTTGTTTTCTCATGGGTTGCCCATAAGAACCGGGGATCCGCACCTCGGCCGAGCCTTCAAGTCAAGGTTAAGCTTTGGAGCTCCAAACAAGCCTGGGTTTTCTTTCCCAGACGGAGGGGTGTCTACCTCAGTGTTATCTGTATGGCCGCCCCTGCAATATTTCCCACCACGAACTAATCTAAGAAAGTGATGGTTAGAAAGCACCTGAGAAGCGTTACAGTACTTTGCCCACAAATAAATGGGAACCCGACGGTCGTATCTAATTATGTGTGGATAAACGGGGGGGGGGGGCAATTGGATTATAAATAGATTCACGCCTTACCCTTTGAGTCAGGTTGCTTAAATCATAGGATTGGAGGCAATCGCTGCTAATCGGAGCCAATTATTCAGCCATATTATTTCAGACGTACATTACGGGAACTGAATTGGGCTCTAGAAATGCTCCGGGAAGCTTTCCGCAACCGGGGAAGACTTTCCATTGCAGTCAATTGGGTTAACTATGAGTAGTAATTAACCATTCTGCATTAAAATCAAAATTCTGCACAATACCGTTCCCAGGCGCCCTTGTCACACTAGAATCCGTGCTTTTGCACAACCGGTTCTCTGCCGTTTGTCGACTTTGGCTCTTTTGGAGGGAGCCTGGGAATAACTGACCTTGTTTAGTTTTTGTCTGTGTCTAAAGGAAGGACGTTTTCACACAAATCTGAAGCGAACAGCTAGGGCTAAAAGCGCAAAGAAATGTTTTGACTGGAGACCTTGTGACAAGGTCATCCATCATTTTTTCGGGGCAGATTGATAACACCCAAGTTAAAGGCAAACATCAACCAAGGAGGCGAGCGAGGGAAAGGACCCACCAGGCTTCTTCTCGAATGCCAAATCCGAATGCGACCCATTAATGGATCGCTGTATGAGCCTTCTCATTGCCTTTGGTTCATTCGAGGTGTTCCGGGACAATGACTTTTCGCTACTTCTTCTCCGGCCATTGCCCTTTAAAGATACCGACGTACAGGGTTGCGCTGTTTGCAGCACTGGAGAGTCGAGTTTCTAAGAAGTTTTAGAAAAGGGGCAAACTAGAGGGCGAAGCGGAAAGGGAGCTATTAAACATCTAGAAAAGAATTCAAGGCTGGGGTTTTTTTCCTCGACGTCTAAGAGCGTACAATTGCTTGATGATCCTGTGAATTCAAAATTACTCCCCAGCACATTGAGGCTTGAATTTCAATTCACTGGTTCATTGAACTGAACTTCAGTTTCAATACTCCCAAGTTCACCTCTGCGGTCCCTCGTTACAAACGCCTTGTTTTATTTATGGCCCCGCCCCGCCCCTTCCAATATAATCACGATTTAAAAAAAAAAAATACGCGTGGAAAACCCGCCGAAGTTGTGGGTTCGGGGGCTGAAAGAGGGTCAGGCGAGAGAAGGGATGGCCAATAGCTCCGTTTGCCTTCCAGGTTAAGCTGGAGAATCAAGGATCGGCGCGAGGCTCTTCGCGCAAGCGAAGTCTCGTCGAACCGTTTAGAAGGAAAAAGCGCTGCAAAGAAATGCGCGGTCCAACCTGAATGTTGAAGGATAAAGGCCAGATTTACACGTGTCTTGCCCCCACCAACTAGCTCCCTCAAGAACCGGCCTGCAGAGGCGCGGACCTTTCTTCCCACCTTCGATGGCTGTTGTTGTTTTTTTTTTAAAAAAAAAAAACACCACCTCCAAGGTTTTGGAGTTGAGCTACCAAGTTTTTCCAGACCCCTTACTTTGAGCACTTAATTAGGCATGTTGGCGGGGGATGAGGGGAACTGCAGTCCGATGTATCTCGGGCGAGCGACCTCGGATGCAGAAAGACCGGTTGCTTTCTCCCCTATACTTTCCTTCAAAGCAGCCTGGATCTCGGCTTCAACAGAAGGCGAGCAGCGTCCGCTAAGAAGTGGGGAGGCAATGGTAAAGGCGTCTCAAGAGTCTCGGTAGAAGATGGAGCAATTGGTCTGGTAAAGCGTGACAGGGTTGGGACACTGGACCTCCGGAAAAACCAGCGCTATGAGTCGCCGGAGCCAAAGTGCAACCAAGGACTGGAGGAAAGACCCTTTTTTTGCTCCAGTCAAGGCAAGGCCAACCCCAGTTGTCTCGCTTTTCTTTCTTTCTGTCTTTCTTTCTTTTCATAAACCTCACCCTAAGTTTCTATGGTTCCCTCCCTTTGCTGGCTTTCAGAAAGCGGCTTCTGGGCTTACAGAGGTCGTGAGGAAGACCTCTCTCCGTCCCTCTTCCTGCTCCCCCCTCCCCCCACCAACGCCGCAGATTTAGTATTCCGGCCCAGCACGCGTCCACCCTTCCCCGCCCCTCGCGTTCTCATCGGGTTTTTTTTTTTTTTTAATGATTATTATTTATAGGGCGAACGGGGAAACAAACCACATCGACCCTCTCGAAAGCGATCGCACACTTTTGATAAATAAATAAATAAAAAATCCACCACCCACACCAAATCGATTGGCGAATATTTGTTAGGAACCCATTCCCAGAGAAATAAATAAGGAAAGGCGAAGTGTATTACATGCAAAAAAGGTGAAATGCGGTGGTGTTTTTCTTCATTGATTAATGACCTCTAAAATAAAACAAGCAGGAAGAGGAGCCAGAATCGATAAATTAACTGCCCAAATCCATCATTTTTTTTCCATGGGAATATTGCATATCTTCTGGGGGGCCGGATTTCCCCCCCTCTCTTACTGCTTTCTTTTTGAGAAAAGCAAGGAAACGTAAGCTGGGCGAAACGAAGACCGTAAAAAAAGGCGTTGAATCGGGGAGGCCCTATCTGATTTCGTTTGACATGCAATTAAAAAAGTTTCTTTTCATATTAATTAATTCTCCCAATCTGATGGGGAAGACAAATGGTCGAGTGCCTCTGACAGGAGACCGATAAAGGCTTCAGCAGTTTCCTTTCCAGCCCTGGGCGCCTCTTCATCCTACTTTTAAGGTCAGGAGAGCGAACTTAATAATTCATTAATAGAGACATTTATCCAGAAGCCATTCCTGCCCCACTCCTGCCGGGGCTTTTGGAGATCAAGGGATTTTTTTGGGGGGGCAGGGGGAGCTAAACACAGAGGGTGAGAGGCATGGGGTGGCATGAGAGGAAAGTGACTGGTACCTGATCTTTGTGGTGGTGGGGAGGCAGTTTTGAATTAGAGAGAAAATAAAAGCCTTGGAACAAAATAATCAGGAATGTCATCACTTCTTTCACAGAGCTCTTACCATCTCATAGGGGGCTTGCTTGAAATGGGGACGGTCTTTTTGTTGGAAGCTTAGTATGGTGGGTGGGGTTAAATATCTGAGCATGCTTGAGGTTAAAAGGTGCAAGGGCGTAGGTAGGTCTGGACAGAAAGTGGCAGGCATCTAGATTTCAGCATCCAACGTTGGTAGGGAAAAAGCCTTAACTAGAATCCTTCTAGCTAATCTGGAAAATTGGCTTATTGACCAAGTTTTGGATCGGTTCACCAGGGAGGTGTCACTGAAACCCAGTCAAGGAGAGGGAATTTCAAATGGGCCTAACCAAAGTCAAAAAGTAGGCATTATTTTACTCTTTCAGAGCTATGGAGAAGAGAGGAATTCTTCTGAGGACTGGCTACTGTCTGACTACTGTCAACAGTTATTTGTTTGCATCAATCCTTCCCTCCATCTCAAGTTAGCCCCCCCCCCCCTCCTGTTTTTGACACAAGAGGAGAGACATGGGCAGTATCTTCAGATGAGGTCTTTAGAGAGTAGATTCCTTTCCTCCTTTACAGGGCTTTTCTCCACCAATCCTTTTTCTTAACCCAGAGGCTGCTCAGGTACACCTCTCAGTGCTGATTGGTCAATGTTTATTGCATGGAATTATCTGGGAGACAGAATCATTTAATCATCAGTGCATGGGAGAGAGAGAGGGGGGGGGGTGGTTGGGTGGGTGGGAGGGAGATAGGGAGAGAGATAGGGAGAGATAGAGAGATAAACCATGCACTGATGATTACTATATATATTCCTTCATTTTATTTTTTGTGAGTGTAATCTGTGGAGTCAGACTCATTACAGAAGCTCAGGTCTTGAAATGAGCTATGTTGGGCTTTAATCCTGTGTGGTTAGGGTTACTTACACTGGTTTTTTCTTCCTCTCCCCCTTTCCCACAACAAAATTATAGATTGTTGTGAACGGCTCTGTCGCCTTTTGAATATGTTGTGCATTAACATTTTCCTCCTGTTCACTTTTTAAGTCACAATTCTGGATTTTCCTAAGACCACAAGCTCAGAGAATGAGAATTTGGATCTGACCTCTGCCTCTACCTTTGTCATTCTGAATGCATGGACATAGAATGGGTAGCCCTCATGTGTAGCCTGTCTTTTGGGAAAAAAATAATTTTTCTAGGCTTGTGAACAACATAGTGCTGCTCAGCTATTTTGCAACTCGACTCCCGTATAACAAGGAAGCAGAGTTTGTGAGCGTGGTTCTGAGAATTGCAGCCCAAACCTTTGGAAGGCAGGCAGTTGTCTGTGATAACTCAGACTTTGAGATGGGCCTAAAACAACTGCCACCTCTACAACACAGGGGTACCCGATCTCTGAGAGGTCTTTCTCATTTTTACACATCTGGCTGAAGTCCCAATTGTCCTTTTAGGGGCACTGGAACATGGCAAGGAGTTTAATGAATGCCTGAAGCCACCTACTTTTCTCTTTTAAACCTTAAATATTGCTATCTAAGCTGCAAAGGGATGTGGTGAGCTTCATGGGACTCTCCCCAGCCATAATTCTTACACTTCTTTTCTAATATTGTCCTGTTAAATATATTTTTTCTAATATTAATTCTTTTCCACATAGCTTGTTTGTTTTTTATTTCCTGAATCCTGTTAAAAAAATGTAATTGCAATGAATGGCAGCCTATGAACCTTACAAAACATCTCAATAAAATGCTAAGAATTAAGAAGAATTCTGCAGAAGAGAAGCACTATAATTCCAAATGGGTTATTAATTTGTAAAGCTAGTACTTGACTTGCAGCAGTTCATTTAGTGACTATACAATGTTAGACTGAAAAGAGGGATGTATGACTGTTGTTTTACACTTGCAACCGTTGCAACATCCCTATGTCAATGATCAAAATTTGGATGCTTGGAACTAGTTCATTTTTATGACGGTTGCAGTGTCTCAGGGTCTTGTGATCCCCTTTTGCGACATTCTGAAAAGCAAAGTCAATGGGGAAGCCAGGTTCACTTAACAACCGTGAAGCTGGTTCAACAACTGCAGTGATTCATTTAACAACTGTGGCAAGAAAGGCAACAAGGCAAAGCTCACTTAACAAATATCTCACTTAGCAACATAAATTTTGGGCTCAATTGTAAATTGAGGACTACCTGTACTTTTGATTGTAACAATTACAGAGATACTTTGTTATTCTCTTCTTCCTAAACAACTTTGGGGTTTTCGAGATACATTTCTAGATAGTTTTTTATTTTTGTGTTAACTTACCTTGATTTGTTGTGTAGACATATTTGCACTAAAGTTTACAACAATTGCTGTATTTGAGGCAATGAAGAGGAAGCAACTGAGAAGAAAGAGGTATAACTGCCATGTGAATTACTATCCATCGCTTGTATGGATGGGATACCACAGGTTTTATAAACCCAGCATATGGCAGGAATGAACTATGTGGTGGTAGGTGGTAATTCTGTTAGGCAATGAAACAGAGACAAATGCTGTAACAAGAAAGAAGGCTCTTGTCAGAAGCATTGGAAAACCTATTCAGAAAACCAGGGCTAGCTGTGTTCAATGCCTTTTGACTGAAGCTGTTACATAACAGTTTAATAACAATAACAATAGCACTTAGACTTACATGCCACTTCACAGTGTTTTATTGCCCCTCTAAGTGGTTTACAGATTCAGCATATTGACCCCAACAATCTGGGTCCTCATTTTACCTGCCTCAGAAGGATGAAAGGCTGAGTCAACTTGAGAAGGTGAGAATCAAACTGCTGGCAATCAGCAGAATTAGCCTGCAATGCTGCATTCTAACCAGTGCACCACCATGGCTCTTAAGGGTGTTATGTAAGATTGACCAGGCATGAACATCACCCACATACATCAGAACTTGCACTGAAAAGTGGCTCAAGCGATTCATAAAGTAATGCATTGTTATGCTGGGCCATGGTGGTAAACACATACTGGAAGCAGCACACAAAACTGTGCCATGTACCATGCGCAGCCCGCAAGCTCCTCGTTCATGTTCTTGCAAACAGATGTGCGCCAGTCAGATAGCTTTTGCACACATGGGAGTGCCAAAACCCAGAAGACCAGTATCCCAGCATGCACACATGCTTCGAGCGCTGAACATCTGGTTTCCGGTGCGCACATGTGTGCCATCTAATTGTCATGTGTGCATGCGCACCAGAATCTGGAAACCCGGACGATCATTGCAAGTGTGTGAGCTAGAAACCAGACATTTGGTGCTCGGAGCACGCGTGCACACTGGAACAATTGCAAGTTAGTGCCAAAGTGATGTGGCAAACTCTACCCTTTGCTTCCACCTAGTGGCCATGCAGAGTTTTGCAACCCAGAACTGGCAACTCTGTTTTATGTCTTACAGTGGCGTTTCTGAAGAGGATTACATCTGAAGCACTCATGCCTGCTCAGTCAGAAGAAAACTGAATTCCTTTCTCCCCTCATTGCATGTTTTTGAAAAAGACTGTCAAGCTCAGTTCTTGGAAAAGCTCTCAGTCTTATTGGTTCCTTTATATGTTCCATGAGCATTTTATCACCTAGATTCAATGATTTGGTATACCGCACTTATGTATTTTTTGGCAAATGTGGTCAGTTTCTGGTCCAGGTCTACCAGACAGACATCAGCATGTTCTCTGTCCAAACTGAGCTACAATTGCCTTAGGAAATGTCTCCCTTTTCTTCTTGGATACAAATTCTCCTTCCATTTATGCTTGTAGAAGTGACATAGGCAGAAACATTGGGAACAAATCTTAAACTAAGTATTTACTTGAAATTACCGGGGTTTAATTTTGAGTAGAAATAAGACTTCTTTGTTTTAGGAAAGGAGTTTTCTTTGAATGGCTTTAAGATACACTTCTAAGCTTGCATGTTTATGAAATATAGCTTGGAAAATATCAGTAGGTTTTTTTGGCTTGGTGCTCAGGGCCCCCAACACAGATCAGAGTTATCAGTTTACACATATATTATGAGGAATGGGATATTTGCTTTTCTTTTTAAAATTCCACTGTAATCATTGTGCTAATGAATATCTGGTTAGTTTGCTAGCTGAGATGTGTGTTAAATGATCTGGAAAATGCATTTCCAGACACATTATGGATTCGATACTATATTCCTAGGTCAGGTATATAGTGATGGCTGACTTGAGAAGAGAAAATCTACTTGGAATAGATTGTGCCTTACATCTCCAGATAGTGGAAAGAGTGGAAGTGCTAGAACAATGGGGGATTGAATTAATCTTCTAGAATTGCTCTTCTGAATGGCTTCTGGTTTAGAAGAATGTTTCCATATTATTTGTCTATTTTTGCTATTCATCATGACCTGAGCATTGTATTTGACTTGTACTTAGACTGACAGCTCCTTTAGGAATTACAATCTCAGCCTGAGCATTTTAGAATCTAACGTAGTTTTCCTTGTCTTTGAAATTAAGGATTTGAGATAATGCAGCTTTTCTTAAAACTCCTGTTCCCATTATATTTGACAGAATTCAGGTTTGGATGTAAAATTAAGGTAAGCGGGTGACAGCAAAGGTGACAAACAAGGAAAGACTAAAAAGATAAACCAGAGATATCTCTGGAAGGCAAAATCACAAAGTTCTGCCTTACTTATTTCATGCATGTCATGTGATCAAATTTATTGGAAAAGGCTGTTATAGTTGGAATGGTCAGGAGGAATTTGAAATGAGGCCATCAAAAAACAGGGTGGCTAGAGATCATCAAAGCATAAAGCTGGAGAGAGCTGGTCCACTGAATTGTCGAGCACTGGACATGATTGAATTGAAAGTTTTATTATCACCATCATGGTAAAAGAAAATGTCTTTATTGGGACAGAGAGTGGCTATCTCATATTTGAGGTGAGCTACCTCAAATAGCAGATTAAAAAGTAAATTAGTGACTTTCCTATACCACATTAAGATACCATTAAAGGATCTTACAAAGGAAGACTTATCAAAGTTATGCAAAGAAGGTCTTGCATTTAGCAAATTGGATACCGGGAAGAAAAATGCAGTGGACTCTTACTGTTGATACAAGTTTTTGTGTGCAATTTAATTTGCTTTATTGTAATGGATGGAAAAATGTTTGAGCATGGGAATCTGTAACTGCAGTCTGAAGGAGGTTAGAACATTAAACACTAATTGACTATCTGTGAGAAGTAAGCCATAAGATTTCACAGGGAGAATATTTACTAAATTACTAAAAATGAATTGCATTTTCTGCCTCTTTACAAAGGGGTAATCCTTTATTAACAAGAAATGTACCTGTCCATTCTTCCTTAGTTTTCAGCGAATTTCTAAAGCGACAATGGAAATGTTATGTGAAGAGTACCTCCCCTTGGTGCCAGTCTGAATGTGTCACCTGATTCTACAAAGACAACCAAACAGATGCCAGACAAATAATGACTTTCTGCCATTATTGACCTAATACGGATATGTTCCAGTGACCTTAGAGGTGAAAGGTCATGTATCTTATTACCAATTCCCTTGGCTATCCCTTATAAGATTCAGATATTGGTTTTTCTCATTACAATAAATTTAATAATACAACTCATGGATCCCAATAAGAAAAAAAAAACCTGGAAAATTAAGGCAAAAATAATTCATGCAGTACAAGCATTGAGACATCTAATCTGGTAGCTACAACAGGATTAAGGTAAGATGTTGACAACTGCTTTTTAAATTGTCTTATATTTTATGCATTGAAAGATTGCTCACTTAAAGTAATATAAACTTTCAATTTTTGAGTCCTACTTTCTACAATTAGTCTTTTCCCACCTTTTAAAATATGTTAATAAAATCAATTCAATGTAGTCTTCAATGAAGAATCATTGTTATAATTGATGATGCTATGAAACTCCACTCTGAGTTGGGTAGCAAGCTTTAATATTTATATACATCATACAGAAATGTTAAGGCTTAATCTTCATAAACAATACAGTTCTACCAAGTAATGCCCTAGCTTATCCGTTCATTATTGTCATCTGGCTATGAAATATTATGTACATCATGATGTGGACTAAGTTAGCATAGATATCATAATTTCTGTTGGCTAAGCTGCTTGAATATGAGTATCCTCACGGTATTGCCAAAAAGTGAGGATGGCAGGCACACATGTACGACTGAAGTGCCACCTGTTCTTTATGTGCATTTTGCATTTAAAAAGTGGAGCTTCAGTTGCACCATTGATTATTTTTCATATTTTGTGAACACTCTCCAGTGGCACAGCAAGGCCTTAGGAAGCTTTCTCTAAATTGGATATTTTGCTACTTAAGGTGTGGAACGTACAACAAATAAAAAGGATATTTTGCTTAACAACTGCATCGTTAAAGAAAAAAATAGTCATGTATTAGGCAAACGGTGTTGTTATTTAAAGTAGATCTTTGATGAAGCATCCACCTTATAAAGAGGGCATGCTGGATGCTAAGGAAGTTAGAGAGGGAAAGTGACATTAAGTATAAAATGGGTAGAGAGGATCGGTATCTTAAATAAGAATCTAATTTCAAAGCTGTCTTATAATGAGCCTTCTGCCAATGTTGTTTTTAAATTCAAATGCTCCTGTGTAGTCTAATTGCATCTACATTTAAATGGAGAAAATTGTTGCCTAGGTGTATATGCAAACATACTGTAAATTAGAACCATAATAAAACATACTGAATGAATTTTCAATTTTCAGAAAACCAAGAACTAACACGGTAACAAAATAAAAAGTTGCACTATTTCAAAACAAAATCCCCAAACAAAGTGCTAAGTGATTTATTTTCAAAAAAAATAATGAACAAAAAGAGTCCTATTTTAAGTGTGTGTGGGGGAAATAATCAGAAGAATTGGGTAGTAAATGAGATAAGAGTAATTTGCCCTTATACAACGTTCCTGGAAAATCAAAGAAAACAATTTGTCATTACCACAGCCTGGCGTGGTGAAAATACTGGATCAACTTTGATGAACGGAGTGAGGCAAATCAAAATGTGATTCTCTTTTCCTACATATTTGGGGGTTTGCCCCTCTAGAATAAAAGATCTATGATTGGGCTGTAATTAACTCAAAATCAGAGAGATTTCATGCTTAAAAGTAGATTAGAATTGGGTTTCCTCATTCCTTATCAAACAATTTAAGTAATATATCAGAGTGTCATTTTCAGATGTTGCGTGATTCTCTCTGAACCTATGATAAATACAATTTTGGAACATAGCTTTTGACAGTGTAAGGCAAAAAATGTGCAATCCATAGCTACTATGTGACCCAGGACCTCATTTGCATTTGTCTAAGCACCCTAAGATCACATTAGCCTTTTGAGATTGTATGTCAAAAAATATAAATGGTTGTGTAATTTTCACTTGGCATTTGTGGTTGTTTCTGTGGTGCGAATGGAGGCATGTGGCTCTGATAAAGCAAAATGTCTCCCTACCATCATTAAACTCTCCCAACTTCCAAACAAAGCAGTCAAAAACTTATCCCCCAAAATACATTCTTTCCTTCCTTCCTGTATCTCTTCAGATGATGTAATCAAGCAACAGAAAATCTGTTGAAGCTAGTCAGTAGGTAAAAAATGATACGTTCCCACCTCCAGCCCCTCTCTCATTTAACAGAGATGGTCTATACTCTATACCTAGAATATTCTGTATGAGCAAGTCCTTCTGGGACAAAACCCCTTATTTTTGTGAAGATTGAAGCTGGGAAGGAGCAAAAAGAGCCATTCAGATACACAAATCTGCTTATGCTTAATCCTTTTTACACCTTCTCTTCTCTGAGCCTATCCTCATTCTAAACTTACAAGATTTAAAAAAAAATATTCCCCTGTTTCAAATCCAGCCATTCTAGAAATTGTTCATTTTATCATCTTACTTTAGTCTCCCACCAGATAACCTGTGACTCACTGGGTCATCATTTCAGAGATATTTCTTTAACTGAAAAGAGAAGTAGATCACCATGGCTGGTGTTAAGGAAAGTCCCCCATTAGGAGAACGAGTGTAAAGCGAAGTGTAATGAGAGTGGTGTGGTAGAATACACAAACCATCATACACAGATACTGAATTGTAAAAAAATAGATTTTACTTCTGTTGAAATAGAGATATGAAAAGTCCATCAATCAATCTGAATTCATACACGGTTAAGTCAGTCAGTCATCAATGGTTCAGTTCAGGGATAATCCAATAATCACAGTCCAGAGTCAAATATACAGTTTGTTACACAAAGTTTGCAAACAGTAGCAAAAACTCACAGTAAATCCACGCTGGTTAATACAGGACACTTCTGCAACCAACAACACCCAGCAACAAGCAGCAACCAGTAACCATCATCTAACAGTGATTCTGGCTCCATCTTATGGCCGCTTGAGGAAAACAGCAACCAATCACATTTTCAACATTACTTAAAGTTACAGTATTGCAATCCTGGTTTATATATTGTCAACCCAACTGTTAGATTTACATTCCTAACAGGTTACATTAAAAGAATATTGCAAGTCTGCAAATACATGTCTTTCACATTCTTTTTCAGTCCCAAAAAAACTAGAGAAGGTTCCTTCTGAGATGTTTTCCATGTCCATATTCCAGCTGCAGGCTAAGGGATAGTCCTTGACTCACACCAATTCATTTAATGACAGTTCAAAGTTACTATGACATTAGAAAAAGTGACTTAGGACCATTTCAAGGTTAACTCAACCTTCCATCCTTCCAAGGTCAGTAAAATAATGAGCCAAATTATTGGGAGGCGATAGGCTGACAGGAATCCTCATGGACAATGATGTTTGTGGATGACATTGTGATCTGTAGTGAGAACAGAGAGTAGGTGGAGGAACACCTGGAAAGGTGGAGGTATGCTCTGGAAAGAAGAGGAATGAAAGTCAGTCATAGTA
>JAEANM010006134.1:0-18872 GCA_017656035.1 Myanophis thanlyinensis
GCGTAAGCATTTCACTGCATATCGTACCATGTATGACTGTGTATGTGACCAATAAATTTGAAATTGAATTGAATTGACATTACTAAACCACACACTCTTTTCTGTTTAGCTAAGGAAATATATCTGAAACAGGCCACAGATTGTCTATTTTTTAAAAAAAAAATATTTAGGAGAAGCCATTCTCAGAATAGTTTATAACCAGTTCTACAGTGCTGGACCATACTTAAGAAAGGCAGATTTATTTATTTTTGGGTGACTAAGTGACTTTGTGCTTGTGGCTGTTTGTCCATCTTGTCTTACATGATTGTATGATAAATTTGAATGAGTCATCTTGAGCTTTGGAGAAAGAAAGAAGAGATTTTTTTTTTATTTAGAACATTTATTTTGCCGCCTACTCGCATATGTAACTCAAGGTGGCTTACAGGACATAAAGATATAAAGCTAGTTAAATAAATAAGTAAATATCACACTTAAGGTCATAGCTGGTTAATAACTGTGCCATCCGGAATTATGTTTGATGTGATTGCCTGGGAACAATCAATTATTAAATTGATTAAAATGCATTTCTGCATGCTTTGAAAAGTATTTGGAAGTGCTATAAACCTCCTAGAAGCACAGTACCTCTCTACATTAAATCAATCCAACTGACACCTGAGTTGGAAGTAGTTAAAAATTGTATTACTATAGTAAGTGAACTCCTTAAAGCAACCACAACTCTTTTTCAGTTGTGCAGAGAAGTGTAAAGAAAGGTAATAGACATGTGCTGTTCTCATTCAAGATCCTAAGGACATCTTCCAAATCATTTTCAATCTATGTAAAGCCCTACAAGCAGTACAATATTTAATGATCTTTTTGTTTGAGTCCAGGTAGGTAATGCTCAACAAACTAATAAAGCAAGATTTTTTTTTAAAAAAGAAAGAAATAAAAATGCAAAATATTTAGAACAAGTGGAAAGTAAATAAAAGCAAACAAAACATTTCATATCTTCAATAGCTTGTTTTTAATGTGAATTGGTTTGAGACATGTAATAATTGCTGAGAAGGCGATATTAAGAAATCATTTGCTTAACAGTTAGCTAAAACTAGAGGTATTATATCTCAGTTGTAAAAATCTGGACAACCAAATGAACAAACGAAGGAGGCATTTTTGCACACCAATTATAACAGTCTGAAACAGATTGGGAAAAAAAAATGCCTGATTATATTTGAAAATGTTATTCCTAATTTTTATTCTTACTGATAATAGAACATAGAACACAGAATTGTAGACCTGGAGGAGACCTTGGGATTCTTCTAGTCCAACCTGCTGCTAAAGGCAGATTTTATGCAGTCTTGGACAAATAGCTGCCCAGTCTATTTCTGAAAACCTCCAGTGACAAAGCACCTACAATTCCATGAGGCAAGCAATCCCACTGATTAATTGTTCTTACTGTCCAGAAAATTTCTCCTTACTTCTTGTTTGGATGATTTAATGAGTTTTAATGAGCTTCAACCCCATACTTCTTGTGCTTTGGAGTGCTTTGGTGAATAAGTCAATCTCTTCTTCTCTGTGACAGCCCCTCAAATACTGGTTATCATGTCCCCCTAAACCTTCGCTTCAAAAGCTTAGACATACATAGCTCTCAACTATTCATCAATATGATTGAGCCTCTAGACTCTTTATCATCTTTGTTGTTTCTCTCTGCACACTTTCTAAGATCTCAGCGTCTTTTTTTTTTGTTTCATAGTGACCAGAACTACATACTATCCTCTATCCAATTAAGTGACAATTAATAAAATGGGATAAATCTAAAATGTTTAACATAGGGTGTTTTTTTTTTAATAGTCATTGAATAAAATAAAACAAAATAAAATAAAGTACATGCAAGGGAAATAATATAATGGCACTTTCTAGATTAAAATCAAATTCAGCAAGAAATCAACTCGAGCAGCAATTCTCTCACTGTTTGAATAAATATTGCTTGCTTGCCTAGAGATAGGACAGGTGAGTTTAACCTGACCTCCCTGGATACAGAAACTCAGAATCTCATCATAATCCCTGCATTCTTGCTAGATATGTCCTTTTCTGACAAAACCAAACTTTGTTTCCCTGATAATTGGTACAGTTGTTTCAATATTTTGCACATCTATTGAGTCTAACTGCTTTGGTATGTGACTTATGGTTTCGGGTGACTATTTAGAAGTAGCTCTTCTACCAGACCTTTAGCAAGACGATTTGAATCCTTGCTCCCATGAAGGAGAGGTTGTGCATCATATGCTTTTATTAGCATGGCAGTCATACTGTATTGTTTATTGTAACAGATTGTACTTTTGTTTTTAACCTTTTTACTGTATCTGGAGATTTTTAAACCATTCAGAGACACATTTGACTGGAATGGCATATAAGTTTTAGTAAATAAGTAACAGTGTGTATGTGTATGTATATACACACATACACATACTCATACCATTTTTTCTAGTCTCTAAGCCACACAGCATTGTTCCGTATGTGTTAACATAGAAGTGCTGGGATTTTAACTATCTCTCTAGCAGATTTCAAGAGTTCAAAGAGTATTTAATCTCTGCCTGCAGCTTTCCTATTTGATAACTGGTTTATTGCCAGTTGAACCTTACATTTCTAGTGGAATTTCTTCCTGAATGCATCTTCTCTTTACACATTTTTCTGTCATTTTATAATCCTGTTTGGAAAAGGTTTTGATATACTCATTTCAAAAATGTTAGACCTACTTATTTATTTAATTAGTGTCATCATTCATCTCACACTTTTGACTCTGCTGGCCAACAAACATAAGAATAATTCAAATAGTTCAGGCACAATTCAAAGAAATATTAAGTACAAATAGCAGCCAAGAGACATTATGCTCTGTCAGGGTCAACATATCCAGGAAAAGGGACTCTTGGCATACTTTGCCTACTTGCAGGCATATTAGCAGGTCTTCAAGTTCTTTTGAAAGACCAATAGGCCGACATCCTAATCTCAGAAAGGAGAATGTTCCAGAAGGCACACACCACAGCAGGAATTTAAAATAGTATTTTTATAATTTTTACTATAAAAATATTTTACATTTGAAATAGAATATGTGGCACAGTCACATTTTATAGTATGTTTTTCTATACCTTACAATGTGTCTGCTTTCTTTTTCTTGTTAATTATCTATTTGTGGACACTCATAATCACACACTGATAGTACTAGATCCTTTTTTTCATGTTGTATTTGGTATCCCTCACAATTTGTTACAAAGGTTCCCAGTTTCTTCCTCCTGAAGGTGTACAGTAGATACATATGCTACTGTAACATGACATTTGTAAAAGACAGAAAATTGTCACTTATTCGGTATAGCAGAACAAATACTCAGTGTGTTTTTGAGTTTCAGTGGCAATCAATTTGTGCAGATGACTCTTGCCCTGATCATCTGAGTTCAGAATAAGAAGAGCCAAGTCTATCTATAAAATAAATAAAAACTTAGAAAGACAGGTTTCTGACAGCATCCATATTCTTTGATAACACTAGGAACCTCTTTTTTGCAATCTTAGTTCATAAGAGACCAAGAAAAAATGAGAAGGTCAAGCTTTCTGTTTGTGGCACTGATCTCATTTGGAAAGCTTCAGTGGCATTAGGATTAAAATTTTATTCCTGCTTGCCTGAGAGTAATCTTCTAATGTCTAAGAAATGTTGGTTCTGTGAAGGAAAGAATCAAATCTTTAGCACTATTATAGCAGAATGGCATGTTATTCAAGTTGTAATAAGGGATTAGCACAAATAGGGGGCTGGAATTGTGTTGGCAGGTATAATCAAAATTAGAACAAGATAAAAAGTTATAGATCACACCTCTTTCTAAGAGAATCTCTCTCCCTCTCCTTCCTAAACACAAATCCACACATACAAAAAAAAATTCCCATTCCTGTGCTTCTGATCAGAAAAGGAATTAAATAGACAATATTTTAATAAATTTAAATCAGCATAATCTGTTGAAGTATACTTCTGGGTTCTAAGGGGATTAACTGAGGAAATTGAAAGCCATTAGCAATTATTTTTATGGTTTTTGGAAGTCAGATGAAGGGATGTAGGAAACAAAGGAAAGGTTAAAATTTACAACAAATGTTTTTATGATATTGGAGGAAAATAAGATAATTATTAGAAACCAACAAGCAGAGATGATTAAACTTGTTGTGCTAAATAAATTTATCATAAACTACTTGAACTCACTGCAACAAAATGCACTTAACCTAATGTATTTCCTCCTTCAATCCAAGGGTGATGTCTAATGTCAATTAAAGAACCATGGCCTCCACTTTTCTTCTTTTAACTAAATAGTAATATATAATTAAGTGGCATATATATTCATCAGTATTTAGAGTCCTCTTCAGAAATGTTTGGTTTAGATTTAACAGTGTATTATTTCAAATAATGTAGAATATAATATATAAATATTGATGTTGATATAGATTGGTTGTATATTACATAATTTAAAGTAGTGATTAGAGTAATAGTCATTCTGAACACCACACACACACACAAACACACACACACCTCCAGCTGTCCCTGGAAGACAGGTTTTAATTCATTCTTTATAATGATAAAATTGGGATGTCCTGATTATTTATTTATTTTTATTTGTTTACCATCTGATTCCAGGAACTATGGGAAATTCATAAGAAAGCAAAAAAACTATAAAGCAATAAAATAAATGCAGCTATAAAAGAAGGCAGTACAGAAAGCTAAGATGGCAATCCCGGTAGTCACAAAAGCACACTCAATCCTTATATGGAACTGCATTCATTCTAGTCAAAGACCTGGCAGAAGAACATGTCTTCAAGGCCTTTTGAAATGACAAAAATGTAGGACCTACATGGTTCTCAAGGAGAACCACAGACCAGATAGCAGGCATTACAACAGATAAAGCCTGCTTCTAGGAATCCAAAGAATCAAAGGAACATAGAGCATGCCAACTGTGTTAGATGAAAGCAGTTAGCCAAATGCTACAGAAGCTAAACTGTTCCTCAATAAATGACCGTATACCATATTAGGCATAATTCGCACATTGATTCACACTCAAAAGAAAATGGACCACCAGTGCAGCTTGTAAAGCAAGAAATATTGCATGGACATACTAAGTTTCTCGGTGATCTTCAAGGGCTGCCCATGTAAGAGTCAAACCAGGAGATTATCTGTGCTAATCCAGGTTGAATTATAACTAGTGAGTTCCATTTTATTACCAAGGTTATAGTACATCCTGTAAACAGGGGTGTAAATTAATTTTGCCACGTAACTTGATGAGAGGTAATTGTAGATTTATTCATGCTAATATTCAAGGGAAAAAAAATATAAACTTACTTAAAAGTGTGTAAAAATGGCTGGTTCATCTTCTGCTTGAATTTTACAGTAGAAAGAACTCTTGCAAGCATAGTTGTGTGGGCACTTGTACTGTTCCACTTTTATAGTACATTCGGAATGGCCATTTGACTCTCCTTAGAGATAGCAATAGGCTACTTTATCTGTGAAGTATACCTGGGCTATCAAATTATTTTTTTTCCTAGTTTCTAATGTAATTTCTGATTACATAATGAGGGTGGCATTCAAAGGGGAAATAACAAAGAGATACAATAGTTCTGAATAGAACCAGGACAAAAATAATTTTAACAAGCATGCAGCAAAAAATAATTTGTTAGCAAGGAAAGTGCGTGCAAGAAAGTGATTCCTTCTTAGGAATAAGGGAGAGAGGGCTTTCAAATAATGCCCATAGCTTGAAAAACAACAAAATGAGACATTATTAAGATAGAAATTCTATGATGTTCTAAAAAAAACAATTTGAATTAGAATTACTTTGGTCTTCTGGCCAAAGCTTCAATGTCTTTTCTCCTTGCTTTTTCTCACATCTTATTTTGTCTAGATTAGGGATCTCCAAATTTGGCAACTTTAAGACTGGTGGAATTCAACTCCCAGAATTCCTCAGCCAACATATTGAAGTTGAAATCCACAAGTCTATGGGTTGCCAAGTTCAGAGACCCATGGCCTAGAAGAAAATGGCATTAAGGAAACAAGAGAATATTTTGTGTTAGATTCATTTCTTCCCATTTAAGAGCAGAATGGAAATGAGCCAACCAGTGATGATAGATAAGTTAACAACATCTAGAAGACTTATACTTCCATTTCTGGATTGGAATGTGATAGTTTATTCTTAACCAACAGAGTCATTAATTTATATATGCAGAAACTACAAAGTTAATAAAAGTAAATCTGTGTTGTTGGTTCTATTTGAAATATAGATAGTCCTCAACTTACAACCGTTCATTTAGTGACCATTCAAAGTGACAATGACATTGGAAAAAATGATTGATAACCATTTTTCACACTTAACAGCCATTGCAGTATCCCTATGGTCACACGAACAAAATCCAGATGCTTGGTAACTGGTTCATCCTGACGACTGTTGCTGTGTTCCAAGATCATGTGATCATCTTTTGTGAACCTTCTGACAAACAAAGTTAATGGGGAAAGCCATATTCACTGTTACTATCTTAACAAATGCAATGATTCACTGAACAACTGTAGCAAGAAAGGTCATAAATGGGGCAAACTTACTTGAGTGTTTCGCTTTGCAACATAAAGTTTGGGCTCAATTAGGGTCGTAACTTGAGGACTACCTGTACTTTTTCTGTTTGTTACAATCAGTCAGAGAAGTAAATAATTTTCCCAATGAAACTTCATCTATTTTTCATCCAGTTATTTGACGCTAGAAATGAACGTGCCAAACTACCAAAAGCTAGTTTTAAACGCAGAATACACAAAATAGTCCAGGGTGGGAAAATATCCTACTTTTTAAGGAATATTTAATCTGTTTAAACCGTTTATAAATTAAGCCCAGAAAAATATAGCAAACTATTTGTCATTCAAGATACTGGGAAGGCATTTTAAACCCCAAGTGTGTCTACAGTTTTCTTTTCATCATCTGCTTCATGGAACCATTAAAGCATTGTTTTATTCTGAGTGCTTTGTGATTTAATATGCCTATACATCCAGTTCAAAGCATTCAGAACAGCTTCTGTGAAGAGGGAATCATGGTTGCACTTCATCGGCGTCACTGCAGGGAGACTCCCGGACCATGGTGCATTTAATATGAACTTCTTGAAGGATTTGTATGCTTTATTCAGCAGAATGCTATTGAAAGCCTCTTTGAGACATTCAAGGATAGGCACAGTCTCAGAGACTTGCTTGTTCATTTTAAATATGAGTAGTCCTCGACTTACAACAAAAGCTTCATTTAGTGATTCTCCAACGTCACACTGAAAAAAGTGACTGATGATCATTTTTCATGACCGTTGCAGATCAAAATTCTGACAGTTGGTAACTGGCTCATATTTATGACAATCCCAGTGATCCCCTTTTGTGACCTCCTGACAAGCCAATGGGGAAACTGGATTCACTTAACAGCGGTGTAACTAATTGAAGAACTGTGATGATTCACTTAATGTCAGTGGCAAGAAAGGTTGTAAAACAGGGCAACACTTCACAAGCCCCAGAAACTTTGGGCTCAATTGTGGTCGTATGTTGAGGACTACCTGTACCTGAAAATTTGTCTGCGTGTCTTTCAATTTACTTGGCATTTTGTGGATTTATTCATTAAGCTAGGCTCTCAAGATGCAGTGAACTAAATCCTATAATTTCCAATTGGATGTTCAGGCTGAGAATTATGAAAGCCGAAATCCAACATGATAGGAAGTTACTGTATTGATGGAACTAATGAAGCTAAAGCTGCTATGTGGAAAAAAATATGCTCTTGCCACATTATTAAATGCCACATTATTAAATAAGTACCATTCAGTATTGGGGTGGATGGTGGTGGAAAGGTTATCTATTTACCTTCACTCACAAACTTCCTGTATTAGTCTTTAATTCTTATGCAAAAATCTAACTGCTTTCACAGATGTTGTCTGATGCCATCATTGTTTCTATAGTTGCAGCAAGTGTCTCCTAGTATTGAAAAAAGCTAAATAAAAAGGATGAGGTGTGAGTGCTTGGCACTGTTTTATGCCAGTCCTGTTGATGGAACGCTTGACAGATAAAAGCAAAGGATATTGTACAGTGGAAAGCATGAGAAGGAAAAAAAAGGAGCATAAGCAGCTCCATTGTTTGTCAATTAGCTTCAGGGATAAAGAGGTGATCCTGCCTAGAGAACTGTTCTTACTATATGCGTTTCAGATGTAATTGACATGTTGAATTGTGTTAGTATACACATTTTGTGCTCCTCTTTGACCTTTGTAGCCCAAGTTAAAGGGAGTCATAAATCACTCCAAGATTTTTTTTTTAAATAGTACTCTGCTTGAATGTATGTTAGAAGGAAGTTATTTGCAAAGGTTACATAGGCAAGATTCATGTTTAGTGAAAACATATTCAGGTTTTGGACTTCAGTCGACTAGGGAAAGACAGTGAGAACACAAACTTCCTTGCCTCCTCTCTTCAAACTTCTGAAGCCTAAATACATAAAATACAAAGAATGCCATAGTAGCTAAGTAACATTGTTTGGTTTGTATTTGTGTCATTGTGAAGTTTACAGGATTGTTGATAAATTGTTGAAGAATCCCAGTGTTTTATATCTATTTGGAATATATATTCTTCTTTGGTCTCAAAACACTCTTCCTATTTTGTTTTAATAATTCCTTCCCCTATCCTCTTCCCATCTCCCTTCCCCCTTTTTTTAACACTACCTGGGTCTTGAAATTTCTTCATGGCAAGCAGGATGACCTTTTTATGTTTTCAGATTCCCAGAAAATCCTAACAAAACAACTGAGCAAGCTTGCTGCAGTCCATTTCAACAGCAAGGAACCTGCTGAGCACAGATCCATCAACTGATGTCAATTCAGACTGTGTGTTCAGTGCCCTGACCTTTTTCACTGACTTTGTTTTGTTTTGCTTTGCTTTGTTTCAGTTGATTGCTTGGATCCATCCTGTTCCAACCATGGTGTCTGTGTAAATGGAGAATGTCTCTGTAGCCCAGGCTGGGGAGGTTTAAATTGTGAACTTCCACGTGCCCAATGTCCAGACCAGTGCAGTGGGCATGGCACGTATCTCTCTGACACAGGCCTCTGTAACTGTGATCCCAACTGGATGGGTCCTGACTGCTCCGTTGGTAAGAAGAAGGAAAAAAAGTTTAGTTTTAGAATATTTATTTTTGATATACAATAGACTGGATGGTTTCTGGGTACTTACTTGAGATAATTCACATCAGTCAAATGCAACTGTTATATTAAGAGTTGGAATTCTAATGTAAGTTCAGATACCCCAAATCCTCATACAGCTTACAATGTAAGAACGATAAGAGTTTGTTCCTTTATTACAGTGATTTTGAGCATTTAATGTTCAAACTATCCTTTATCCTGTTTTCAAACTATCCTTGGCAGCACTGTCTGAATTCTGAAATGCTGTGTAACATACAATTTACCCATGGTTAATCGAATCAATATAACAAAGATTTATCTTCCAATGTTTTGATTTTCAGCCTTTGTTTTTTTTTTTTTTTTAATCCTGTTTTATGATAGTGTTGAAGATATGTTTTTCTGAAACTTTCAGGTCATGATACATCAACCACAATGGTTACTCGAAAATTGTGCTCACCTTTGGAAGTAGTAAAGGCAATGGAGTTACATGTAAATCAGAAATTTTAACTTGTGGTCTCTTTTTGGTTGATGTTCTCAACAAATACCAACTGCTTAGATGTGATATAATAATAGATTTATTATCTCATTTGTAGACATTTCTATCATGTATTGCTTGCTTATAGCAACGAAAGTACACAACCACCCAGAGTTTTTGGGAGTCAGACAATAAGCAAATTAAATTAAGAAAAATAATAATCACTGCTGTGTTCAAAATGCTATTGATTTTTATGACAGTACTAGGTAATTTCCATCTCTCTCTTTCTCTTATTCTTTTCCAGAAGTATGTGCTGTAGACTGTGGCACTCATGGTGTATGCATTGGCGGAGCATGTCGTTGTGAAGAGGGCTGGACAGGGATAGCCTGTGACCAACGTGTTTGTCATCCCCGCTGCACAGAACATGGGACTTGTAAAGATGGAAAATGTGAATGCCGAGAGGGCTGGAATGGGGAGCACTGCACCATTGGTAGGCAAACGACAGCCACCGAAACAGGCACATATTGCTTTCTTTTCATAACTTGTAGAAACATAGTTACAATTGTGTCTGGCAACCGGCTGTCCCTTTATGGACTCATCTGCTTCCATTCATTAATTCTGAATGTTAAAGCGGAGATTTCTTGATACATATATACCAGAGAGAGAGAGAGAGAGAGAGTTGGTAACAGATTAAATCTTGCAACAATATAAATTCTTCTTCTTCATATTCCATTCGGTGTGGAAAGGGTATCCTACTGATGAGATTGTTCCACTCAATTTAACTAAGAGTTTATTTTAAACATTGCCCCCTCTTTCCCTTAGCTAGACCATTTTCTGAACTACCTCTTTATTAAATATTTCATTCTGAGTGCATCACCACAATAACCATCAAGAGCAGGGGTCAAGTTGAGAGGGAACTGCACTCCTGTTGTTACAGAAATAGCTCCCTAGTATTTCCATCTGCTGTGCTGTGACAGTGGTCATGGTGTTTGCCTATAGACTGACACAGCATGGGAGGGCTGAAGCAATGCTACAGCACGATGGTATACCCTTCTCTAACAGCAGGCCACTCAGCACAGCTTTGGCTTCATGCAGAGTGTCAGGCCTAACACAATTGCATTGCTTTTGTTATATGTCAACCTAGAAAGTAATAACAAATACATATTGTTTTAGATCTGTTGGACTATTTTGAATTTTAAACACAAATTACTAAAGGTTTTGCTTCAATGTGCAGATTGTTCCTGGAGAACCTGATAATAGTTTCAGTCTATTGTGTAGCATTCTAATTCAAATCTTTTTCTTGACCAGATCTTTAGTCATTAACTTAGAAGGACAAATCCTTTGGGTGCAATTTGAAGTTAGAATAGGAATTCCCCTAATTATTTTTTCAGGGATAGGGGGTATTTCCCCATGTCATTTCCATCACCCAATCTAGATTGTGAAACTCTGGTAAATAGATAAATAGATGCTAGCAGAGAATTAAATTTCCCAGCATATTTTTTTTTTATAATAGCTAGTGTCAATCTAAACGGTGGCAATCCAGATGGAGCAGTCTTTTCAAAATATCTTTAAAAAAACACCTGATACAGCATTAAAAAGTCAAAATAAGAATTAAAATTGTATTGGCAACTGGAGACTCTAAAAGGACTGCCCGGTTGCCGGTTAATTGTTTTTCTTTTGAAACAAAATGTGCTTGTCAGACTTGTGTCTTTTATTATTATTTAGGTGTCTCAGTCTCTTTGAGTAGCTAAACCTTTTGGGAAAGACACTTAAATTGGAATACATGTCTGTCTTCAACATATTTCAAGGTAATACCAAGGTTTATAGCGTACAGTTTACTTGCTACTGAAACCAGTTTTTCTAGTTGATGCACGCTGGTTTCTTTACCTACAAGATCTCTTTTTCATCCATGGTGGATCAGATTTGAGGACCATTTTAACTTTATTTGAGCTTTGCATCTAATCAGTCTTTGTTCCTAAAAGGTTTATCTTGTTCTACTAATTTGTGATAACGTCTATGTTTTTAAAGTGTTTTTCTGTATTTGTTTGTGATTTTATGGCATTATTAGTTAGCAATCTTATACATGTTTACTTGGGAATAATTTAATGGTATTTATTTCTTTGTAACCATGTATAGGACTGCCCTATTAGTTTGGCATTACTGTGCATCCAAAAATTGATATATTTTGATCTGATTACTCAAATTATTCTCTCGGACTTTTAGCCCAAATATGAAAATATTTAATTTATTTTTGACAGGGGAGTAAAACATGAGGAGCTATTGAAATATTAAGAATCTGCATTAATGTCTCGGGGATCTGTGTTGAGATGGGTGTTTTTAACTTGTTCGTAAAATTATCTGAACACGTGGATAAGTAGTGTACCAGCCAGGTCTATGAATGATACTGAACTGTTCAGGATGCTTAAGTCAAAACTGGAATGTGAAAGTCTCCAGAAGGCTCTCATTCATTAAAAGTGGATGGCCTACAAAAGGCATTGAGTGGATAGTCAATGGAATTTAGGTAAGTGTAAAATGATATACTGAAACAAAAAGTCTTATTTTCATATACATTGTGATGAGGCTTTTTACAGCTCGCTGTCAAAAAGATACTAAGTCATAGTGAATAGCTCAATAAAATTATCTACCAGTGAATAAGAGCTGAAAATAAGACATATTTCAGGCTCAGACCATCAAAGTCTATTCACTGTCACGTTAAGTGTCAGGACTAAACATATTGCTGGTAGGAACAGGTAGAGACAGTTTACATTTCTTTTCTGCTCCTAGAAGGTATGCCAAAAAGCCTTATTTCCAGAAGAATGATCTACAGGGAAGAAGAGATCATTTAATTTTGCCTTATGTTGATGGAATTTTACCAACAGTGCTTGGGTTCCACTGAGCATCCGTGAAAGCCAGCAGTAATAAATACACAGTGTGAAAAGAACATCTAGGAAGAAATCAATTCCCATATTCAATGTTTTGAAACAGTACCTAGTCAACGATATGGAATATTTGATTGATACTGTCATGTTGTTTCCAGAAAAAAGGATGGTAAAATTATACTTTCATATCTTTTACTCCGTAGTTGACCATGCTATGACTCTCTGCCGTTAAATTTCTTGATATTATGTAAAACACTATAACCTGTTATGGTAGATATGGTTTTGAATAGATCAAAATAAAATATATTCCTTGTAGATATTTTAAAATTATACTGGGTTTCCCTTTGGGGAGGGCCTTTGTACTTTATCAAGACTACTGTTTGCAGTTTTTTCTATATGCTATATCTATGCCTGTGCCCAGTAAACCAGCAGGTTTACTCGCAGCACTGCTGGATAGTTTTGTCCTATTAGATTGCTCTTTGTATTGAAGACTTTTTCTCCCCCTAACTGCTTTTCTTAAAAGTAATAGCAATAATAGCAATAAAAGCAGAAACAATTTTTGGAAGAGATGGAATAGGATTTGAAGACAAAAAAAGAGGAAAAGCACTGTCTCTAACAAAGGCAGCAATTCAGCAAAAATGGCTGGGTGGCAATGAAAGAGCATCAAAAGCCTTCTGTTCCCTATTTCTAAACTTTTCAATCCAATCTAGAAGAAAGTGAGAAAATCAGCATGATTAGATAAAAATAGAAATGTGACTTCTACTAAAACAATAGAAACCAAGTTTTTTTTATTTATTAGGTTTATAGGGCTGCCTAATCATCATGTAAACCTGCTTGACATGGGTAATGTTGTAGCTTCCTTTGTATTGGAAAACACATGAGTTGTAGCATATATCTATGCTGAAACACAATTATCCCGAGTGGAAGGCTGGCCCTAATATTAATCAAAGTAAGATGGCTACTCCAGATAACAGATGCTAGGAGACAGAGATGGCAAGGCAATGTCAAGCATCATTGCTTGTGCCATGTGGTATATTTCGTATTCTCCAGATGTAGTAGACAATGCTGTCCTAATGCAAGCTCTAAAGTAATGGTCAACTGCTATAATTTTGCTAGAGAAACTGAATACGGAGGCACAATTCTGCCTTTGTCTTAAGTGATAAAGTGTCTTTGGCTGGTGTCACTTCAGATAGCTTAGGATGGAGAACAGCCATTGCAAATTGATGCCACAGCCATCAAGGCCTTCATATAACTGAGAAATGCATTTTGATTTCATGTATAGAGATTAGAAAAACTTGTCTCATTTCCCCTGTGATTGATTCGTGGAAGTGCCATATGTCTATTTCTGTGAAATAATTGTACTTCTGCTAGTACAAGCCAGTGATCCCTAAAGCTTCATGTGACCTGTTGAGCCCAGGATAGATTCCAGGATATATATTGTTAGTATAATAATTAAGTTGCTTGGGCAACCTCAAACTGGGATTTTCTGGATTTTTTAGGTGAGATGTATCAGTTACCTGCTGTATGAATATTCAATAATACTATGGCTTATTGAAACCTATGAGTCTTTCAATTAATTCTGCTAAGCCTTTGTCATATAAAACCTTTGCACATATGCACTGTCCCAAATCTTCATTGTCTCAATTGATGAGTGGTACTGACTAATGTAATGTGGTTAGGCAGCCATGAAGATAATAAGAGCACAGGTACAGTATTTTATTTTACTTTTAATTAGGTCTAGCAATTTCAACAGCTAACTGTTCTTGGGCAGGTACAGCCCAGCTGCCATTGTCATTGCTTTAGGAAATTCCCCATTGGAGCTTTATGTCAGTGTATGAGAGTTCATGATGAAACACAATTATCCCAAGGGGAAGACTGGCCCTATTATTAATCAAAGTAAGATCGCTACTCCATTTGGTTTTATAATATTGGTTTAAGATGAAGGAAAGTTAAAAAATACTTTACGTAAATCAATATTTCCTCTGGTTGCTACTCAAAACATAGAGAAAGAGAGAGAGAAAGATGGAAGAAGAAAAGTGGAATAGTAAAAGGACAAATCTGCAGGAATTTAAAATAGAAGATACAGATAATTTACAGTAAATCACCAGTAAATACAGACCATTTGCAAAATAATGGTAGTGGCATTTTGTCTCTACTAAACTAAATGATATATATAGAATAATAAAAAGATTCATCATAATCTATGTTGAAAATTTAAAAAAAATTGATATGTAACCCAGCAAGTGCAGGTTATATATTTGGTCTTGCACCAATATTCCTTAGAAATAAGTCAGAGTTGGCAATCAGCTCTACAACAAAGTTCTCATGTTGGAATTTCTATTATTCTAGATTATTTTGTAATTATATTAATATAATATTCAGCTTCAGAATTTTTGAACAATTATTTCACTTTCTAAATGCAAATCTATTGTATATTATATTTATATATATTTCTCATTATTGTGATTGGAAATTTCAGGAAGATGAGAATGATTGTTGCATCAATTAGTATTTAAGCTATCTTAAAGACACACACACACACACACACACACACACATTCACTGTGAATAATAATTGAATATTTTCAAAATCTGATTCTTTAAAGACTAACTTAAATCCTTAAACCTTTCTGATCTACCAAATGAAGCATGCTTCATTTTCTTCAACTTCTGTCAGCTCTGGATGGAAAATCTTTTTATCAGCTTATATGATAAACATAATTAATGATATGCAGGCTTTACAAAGAGTAAAACGAATGCTGTTTCAGGAGCTGGTACAACACATTCCAGTATGAATATCAATTTTCTTTCACATTCCTTAGTGTGTGCTTCCAGTCATGATTAGAAATTGCTACAGCATACTGTAAGTCTCTCCCCCTTCTCTTCCACCATCAGGATGGAATATATATGACCTTATTTCTTTTCTAGTCCACTTTGAAAAGGCAATAAATTTATTTTTCAGTCATACATATCTTGCATTTCATCCAGGACTTCAAAGATGTGCATCCTGCAGATATCTGTAAATGACTTCCTGACCTAAATCAGAGTATTTCTTTCCTTTGGTGGAATTTCTACATGAACTATATTGATTCTGTTGCCAATTCCAGAATCTGTATAACCCTTGCCCTCCAAAAGAGGAGGGGGGTTAGCTTTGCTCAAGCTGCTTATCTAGCTATTGAAAGGACAGCTCTAGTTTGGTGTTCTGAAGTGTATTCACTGCAACAGCCAACCATTAATGTTTCAACAATGTCATTTTCTGTGTTATTTTATACCTGTGGTGTCAAGCACCTGTTTCAGTGAGTTGAGAGAATTGCATGATATTGTCGGAGACAAAATGACAGAGGTGTTTTAACTGTGGAAATTAAATCTGGTGTTAGACTGTCCAACGCTATTAAATCACATCAGAAGTTCAGAGCTTTAAAGCTTGTTCCCAATAAACCTTTTAAATATTCAGGTATTTTGTGTAAAAATATTTTCTGTAGGAATTTAATATCATACAATTCTATAAATATTTTAATGTCATCAAAGTAATAATTATTCCTCAGTGAAAAATCTGGAATAGGCATACTACAGGAATATACATAAGCAGGAGTCAGACTGGATGCTTTTTACTAAGAAATAAAAATGAAAAAATATATTAATCTGAACTATAAAAAGGACCCTAACGTTCTTTGTGTGTATATTTGTGCTGTCTGGCACATTTTCTTCTAATTTTAGTGCAAGTTATCTGCTCTGCCTCATGTTTATTTCAGTGGTTCTGTTACTGACTGAAAAAGCAGTCTATTCATTTATCACTTAAGTCAAAGTCACAGAATGAGTGGCACAATTGTTCATCAAATAGTGATTCCTATAACCAGCCAGGGCTGAAGCAGTAAAATAAATCCTCAACCCCCCCTGACCCCCCCTCACCCCAAAAATCTTTTATCTTCTAGAACAGGGGTGGGCAATTATGGCTCCTTCATGACTCATGGACTTCAACTCCCAGAATTCCTGAGCCATGCTGGCTCGGGAATTATGGGAGTTGAAGTCCACGAGTCATAAAGGAGCCATAATTGCCCATCCCTGTTCTAGAACTTCCCCATATTGAGTATGTTAATAGCAATAGCACTTAGACTAATATACCTCTTCACAGTGCTTTAGAGCCCATCTCTAAGTAGTTTATAGAGTCAGCATATTGCCCCCAACAATCTGGGTTCTCATTTTACTGACTTGAAGGCTGAATCACTTGAGCTGGTGAGATTCGAGCTGCCGAACTACTGGCAGTCAGCCCTCATTAGAATTACCCTGCAATACTGCATTCTAACCACTGTGCTGCCACAGCTCTTAATCTAATTTTATTACAATATTTAGTTTTGAGTTCTTGCAACAGTTAGTAAAATTTTGGGATGTAAAAAGGCAGATTTGAAGTGACCTATGATAATCCTATTTAGTCTGTCCAAATTCCCTATGTTGCAATTCCTTAGATAAAATGGGTATGAATAAATATTTTGGAATTGCATTGGAATTTTGCTGCCTATTCTCAATGTTTCTCCCATCAAATCTATGTTCTTAAGCTAAGCCATAAGCTCTTATAGAGGAGCTAAGAATTCCACAGCTTTTTATATTGATTGCTTAATTTATATTAGTCTTTTTAGTGGTCTTTCTGGGCATAAGTTCATTCTAATAATTGTTTGATTTAACAGAAAAAAAGTGTGCAAGTACATAGACCCATAATGTCACATACAGTGGACTCAAAAGTCAAGGTTTTACTTCAGATTTATTCCTAGGATAAAGTTTCCAAAGTGATCTGAACATTGTACTGTATGTAACTTGCATCATCATGTAATTACATTAATATCATATATTAATGTAAATAGCATAAAGTACAGATGGTCTCTATTTAATGACCACTCATTCATTGATCATTTAAACTTACAGTACTGAATACACTGTAAGTGGAAGTTAGATCAATCTTAAATTCCTGAGTTCTGGCTGACACAGTGCCAAAGTTCCCTCCCAAATTCTAATAATAGAGTCATTGTCAGGGTTCCACACAACATCAGCAATGCAATCAGAACTCCAAAGAGACAAAGTCCAAGGAATAAGATTGTATTTAAGATGTTTTGATACGGCCTGGAGAAATCCCGAATCTAAAGTTCCCAGGCTTTCTCCATCCAAGTAAAACTGAAAGTTCCACCCCACTAATTATCACATGTTAATTTTTCACCAACCACTTCAAAAAGAGATTCAACAACCCCTTAAGACATCCCCCCCATAGGTGTCAATTGTCTGGAGAAAATTTCTCATGAAAACCAGACCTAAAGGAATGCAAACAAGATAACGATTCAGAGTTGTCTTTACCAACTCCCCCTTCACCCTCTCAGCGACCTTGCAAAAGAAAGAAGAAATGTGTCAAAACTAAAAGGCCCTGAATCATACTTTAAATATGGCTAATATTCTGCAGCAAAAAAACCCCAGTCCAAAATGTTCTTTTAGATTTGACAGTCATTGGAGAAGCCAGCAGGAAGTCACAAATCTTGGTCACATGAAGTCCTCACTTACAACCTGGATATTCCTCACTTAACAATGTCAACTGGAACTGACATCACTAAGCAGCATGTTCCTGTGACATGCTTTATGATGCATCATTAAGCAATGTCAGTTCTGATATCAGTTGCTATTGTCAACTGAGGACTAGCTGTATGAATTCCACAAAGGAAATATATTAAGTCAGTTTGGATTTAACGGAGATTTGGATATAACAGATACACTGTCTACTCATTGTTTGTAGAGATTCTCAGTCATCCAGGTTATGGTTATCCCAAAGGTGCTTTTTCAGGAAGAAACTTCTTCAGCTCTGACAGGATAGATAATCCTTCCATTCCCCACTATCCTGTCAGAGCTGAAGAAGCTTTTTGAATGAGAAGTGAAATGTCTTCAAAAGAAAAACAAGAAAGTCCAGTTGTCTTCTGAAAAAGCATTGTTGGGACATTTCTGCCCAATTACTCTGTTAAATTAAGGTTTTACAAAACTGATATTTTAAAAATGCATTCAATTTTGAATTAGTTCAAACTAACACCAGAAAAAATATGGTTAAGGTTTTGTTTGGGTATACAATTAATGGCAACCCTATTAGTAACTATTATATGTGAGCAACATTCTAATACATGTCTGGAATGTACATGTTAATTTTCTCTGTGGAATTCTACAAAAGCTTTGAGCCTGTTGTTTTCAGGAGTTTGAGATTATCTTCGCAATGTTTCGGCGAGGTCCACTCACCATCTTCAGGCTGGTGCCTTCTGCTTCGTGCCAGTGCAAGAAGTGTGTGACCAGAGCTGCTGTCTCTCTATAAATACTGGTGGGAGGGCGTGGTGTGCTGGGCTG
>JAEANM010006135.1:0-18872 GCA_017656035.1 Myanophis thanlyinensis
ATAAATAAATAAATAAATAATGTTGAGTTCACCAGGTATGAATGTATACACATAAAACCTGCGTAATTAGGTTTGTGCCTTAGGCTGCACAGTCCTCTCCACTGTTATTTCAACCAACAAAGGTTATGGTACAAAAGGTACAGTCCATACTACTCTGAAGCTAAATTATCTGGCAAGCTGCAAGAGACATCAAAATTCTTACAAAAAATCTCACCAATTTGATGCAGTAGTATTTGGGAATACATCTGCAGTTATAGAAAACTCTGCTTTCTTGGGAAAAAGTTTTAAAATTCTCCTGATATATTTTCATGATGAATATAAATAGATGTACAATCAAGTTCCTTCTGTACTGCTTTGTTCTATGATTTGATGAGATCAACTTTTAAAACAAGTCAATTAGATGTGCATGGTATTCATAGCCTGTACTGTTTATTCTGGAATTCAGTATTTTTATTGCTTTAACCCAAAGAAGATATACTATCTATTTGTAAATGGATGGCATGTGATTTTTTTTAAGAAAAAAGCCCCTATCAAATACTTACAAAATGTCCACAACTTTGTTGAATTAAGTTTGTATATTTGAATCCGGAGACTGATGGGTCAAAAAAATATTTTTAATTAAATAAGGTACCTTATTAGAAATGATAGCATTAAGCCTTGTTAAGAAGCAGAACATAACATTCTATTCTCTGTTTCAAGTGGAGATTTAATAAATTCTATTTTGTGCTTTAAGTGGAGAGATTGGATTGGGGCCAATATCTCATACAACAATTCTATACCTTCTGAGAACCAAAATATAAAATAATTCATTTAAATTGATACTTTTAAAAAATTAGGTGTTTACAAAGCCCAGCCTGATCATTTTCCATGAATTATTGCAACATGTTAGATTCATGGCCACCTTAATAAGCTCTGGCAAATGTAACTGTATATTTTAATGGATTCAAGTCTCTTTGGGGAAGCCCCTGCATAGATTTAGCGCTCATTGATTAAGAACATAGGTCCTTGTATGCATTAGTACTGGTCAAAAACAGGAAGCCATGGGCAGCAGTAAATGGACAGGTCTCACAATGAAAGGAAACAGGGGGTTCCCCATGGACTTTTATTGGGACCAGTGTTACTTCACTTCTTCATGAAATATGGTGTTTTTGTTGGGGTGAACACCGAGTTTTTCCAAGCTGATGAATAATACCAGACTGTGAACAAGTCCTAAAGGACTTCTTCAGTACAAATGCTTCCAAAATAGAGTTTATATTTAATGTAATGTAAGTACTAGTTAGCAAAAATTATTTGACAAAAAGACATCTACCAGTACATGTAGCCTGATAGAATCAAAACTACCAATCACTCATCAAGATACAAATTCAATCTTATGGCAGCAGTAAATAAAATTAAGATGAGATTTATATTATCATGTAAGATTTGTTACCACACACAGAAAATAAATCAACCATTTTTGTGTTAGTGTTGTGTTCAGTCCTAGTTTTTCCATTCCCAGATTAGGACTATAGAACTGCAAGAATTAAGGAAAAGCAATTATTATAGGAAAAGTATACAATGAAGGAAAAACATAAAAAATGAAAAGCATGTGAACAACAACATAGAAGATATTTTTCATCTCTTTTTAAAATTAGAATTTGAATAAATAAATTGATGTAATACAGTTGGAACAAACACAATAAACTACTTAGCTAGATGCTATATATTAATGGAAAGTGCTGTCAAAACACAGGTTGATGACTACTATATTGTTTGACTTTAAATAAGAATTAGAGAGATTTATAGAAGCCACTGATCAGGAACCTGTATAGGTTTAAAGGCATTCAATGCAGTTGCTAAGAATGGTCTGTAGTAGATAATTATTGCCCCCAGATTCAGCTATAGATTTACTAAAAGCATCTTTTTGGAAAAAGGATGCTGGACAAAAACCTCTACTCTAATTGACTAAAATATTCTTTTTATTTTATCTTATGTTATTCTCAGATTGAAGACTTGGAAAAGAAAAAAAAATGGTTCCTTTTTACCAAGAGACCACATTTTAATTAATGCAGCAATTACAGACTCTTGGGGAAATATTTCATTCTTATTCTGGTAGATCGCTGGTAGATAAAAATAAATAAATGATTAAATAATAATGCAGAAGCAATATTAAAAAAACACATACACAAAAGGTAAAATAAGATGTTCTGTTCATCTGGCTAGTCAGTAAGTATAAGATGGGTAAAAACATATCTCCTTAACCAGTGAATTTTCAATATTCTTACCAAGATAAGAAAGTGGTTTGCTTGTCCTACTTTCCTTCAAAGATAACAAAACCTAATAAAGAAATGTATCTTGAATAAATATAGCATAAAAATTATCTAATAATTGGTGTGGATTCATATGAAATATTGATAAAATGAAAACAATGAATGACCAAGTAAAAGGACAAAAGCTTATCTATTCCATTTATTTATTTAACCAATGTATATAGCTCACTATAGTTCACTACTCCCAGAATTGCAAGCAAAACACAAAACATAATAATCAGTTAAAATAACTAAGTTGATATCACTATAACATCTTGCCTCTATGTCCCCCCTAGTCTTTGAAGCTCTGTCTACACATGCACAGGCAATTGCTTATGTGTGCATGAGTGTCTGCCCACGGCACATGTGCATTGCACGTGCAAAAGCTGCATGCATGCACAGATAGTGTGGTTGCACATGCAGCATATATGTAAAAGCCACATGCAAGTGTGGATGGCATGCGCAAAGCATGTACTTTTTGGTACTCGGTAAGTAAAAGGTTTGCCACCACTGGTTTACAGACTGCTTCTTGGATTTCAGAAATATCAACATATATTCTACAGGCTACAAAAGGTCAGTTGGTGTTCTGATTGCAGACTAATGCATAATTTTTTTATAAGCAACGTTCAATATTTTATAAGCATTTTTTCAATATTTTAGTCAACATTATCTCTTCAGAGTTCATGCTAGATGCATCCAATGTCATATACAGTGCCGTTTAAAAGTTTGTGAACTCTTTTATTTTATTAAATTTTAAGTTTTATTTTATTAAATTTTATTGAATAAATTTTTACAGAATAAAAAGAAAAAAAATATAAAGGATCAGCTTCTGATCTTCCTTATAGCAATTATAAATGCATTTATATTTTATTCTTTCTCCCTAAGGTTCCATCATTACTCTCTTCTTTCCATATTTTACCTTTTCTAATAATCCAACTCATAAATCACAAGTTCACTTTTTTTTCTTTGCAGCAAAAAGCCCAAAAGGGTTTTCCAGTTACTGAAAAATGTACTTTTTTTCCCTTAATGCAACAAGTTAATTTCTGTAAATTCTATCATATTCACCAATCATTCCTCTTTTGTAGGTATAGTACTTCAGAATTTTTATATCTTTGTGCAGTTAGCATGTACAAAAAGAACCCTTTGAATTTCCAATATATCTGCATAAATATGACCTAAAATAAGAAATGCTTTCTAAATAAATCCTAATACTAGTTAAAGAGAATGCAATTAAATAAATTAGTCAAAAACACTGTGTTTGTACATTGATTCATTGAAGAAAATCATCAAAAGCTACATATACGTGTCCAGCAAAGTATCTGAATCTCTTAAGATTATCAGTACATTTTGAGGGGCAATTAAAATCAGATGTTTCAATCAATCGGATGATAATCAGGTATAAGTGTGAGAAGTCCTGCTTTATTTAGAAACAGAAACTTGGGTATTCACTATCAAAGTCTGGTTTTCCCAACCAGCTACATGAATGTATAAAATGGCTCAAACAAAACAGATTTCTGAGGACCTCTAGAAAACAACTGCTGATGTTCAGCAGACTGAAAAAAGTTACAATTTCCAAAGAATTTGGATTCTATCAGTCCATTCTTTAGGCAGAGAGTATACAAATGGATGCAATTCACATCACTGTTACCTTTTCTAGAAGTAGACTTACTAAATTCATGGTGCGTATCACCTCAAGAAGTCTTAAAGCTCAGCATAATGTCTAAATAATAAAGGCTCTCTTGCATAGGCAAATGTCAGTGAACATGAGACCACCATTGGGAGAACATGAACAACGGTGTGCATGTCAAGACTGAAAATTTTTCAAAAAGAACATGACTGCTCATGTACAGCTTGTGAAAGATCATGTAGATAAGCTAGAAGGCTACTGAAGAATGTTCTATGGATTGATGACAGAAGAATAGAACTCTGAATGTAAAGCATCATGTTTGTTGAAAGGCAAACACTGCTTTTCACTGTAAGAGCCTTATGCCACCAGCGAAACGTGTTGGCAGTACAGTATTATGATTTGAACCTGATTTGCTTGTTCCGGATCAGAACAGTTTGCCCTCATTGATGGAACCATGAGGTTGGAATTGTACCAGAAAATTCTACAGGAAAATGTTAGGGTATCTGTCTGTGAACTGAAGCTCAAGAGAAAGTGTAGCAAAATAACAACATAAAATGCACAAGTTGCATAACCTATGAATGATTGAAGCAGATGTGATAAAACAAAAACAATTGGAGTATGATTCGTATTTTAATACAGAAAATTTTGAAAATGAAAATAAAGATGAAATCAGAAATTTTCTTTTTAAGCCTAATGGAAAAAGACTTGGAGAAAAAAATTGGAACTTTGTTATTATATACTGTACATATATTGACAGCAGCAAAACTATTGTATACACAAAAATGGAAGGACATTTCGATTCCTACCAGGGATGAATGGTTGCAGAAGCTGATGGCGTTGGCTGAAATAATAAAATTGATTATTTTGATTAAAGAAAATAATATAAATGCTTTTGTTTCCATATGAAACAAAACTTCTGAAGTTTGTGCTTGAAGTGGAAAAAAAATGAAAATTTGATTTTGGGTTTTATCAATTAAATTGATAGATCTTTATAGAAATGTCTAGTATATATTACTATAAAAAAAAACTAAAAGTTGTGATTTGATGTTAATGCCTTAGTTTACTGCAACAGAGAGTCAGAGGTCCATGCTTCTTTTTCTTAATCCTTCCTCACTTTTCTCCCCCACTCTTCCTCCCTATATTTTCCTATTTTCTTTTGAATTTTGTATTTTAATTTATCTTATAACTCAATAACAATGTTAGCAATGATTAAAGCTGAAGAAAGTTAATATTTTGGAATGGCCAAGTCAAAGTTCTTAATCCTTAATTACTTTAATCCTATATAAATGTTGTAGAAGGACTAGAAGCAGGCAGGCAGTTCAGGTTCATGTGTCCAAAAACAAACTTAATTGAAATTGTTTTGTAAGGAGAAATGTGCTACAATTCCTCCAAGCCAATGGGCAGGACTGGTAAAAAAATCATTGTAAACATTTAGCTATAATTATTACTGTTCAAGAGAGGTACACCAATTACTGAAAGCAAAGGTTCACGTACTTTTGTCACATATAAATATGTAGGTGGTGATCATTTTCCTCAGTAAATAATTGAACAAATAAATTTTTGACTCATGTGTTTAACTAGATTCTCCTTATCTAGATTTAGGGTTTGAGGGGAGAATAGATCACATTTAAGTACAGATTTAGTGTATACAGAAATATTGAAAATTTAAAAGGGTTCACATAGTTTTAAGCACCACTAGATACAAGCAGTTTCATTAGTGCATATGTGTGCATAATAATACTCTAGTAGGCTTATAAGGGTCGCATAATAAAAAATGAATGTAATAGAAATATATCTTCAGGGTTTGGGCATTTTAAGCATCATAATTACTACTAATATATTACTCCTAATCTTTACTATAAGCAAATTTCATGAAAGTTCAATTTCTGTCACTTCCATTTCTTTAAACTGCTACCAAAAAACTAGATTTTATGTTGTTGCTACCCATCTTGAGAATTCCATAATGGAAAACCAAGATATAAAATGAATAGGTGCCATAAGTCAGGCTTGATGTCTGAACACCACATGGAAAAAAGTTTGTTCTGTGTCTAATAGTAACCAGTAGCTATTCCATGCAATTTCTTTGATCTTGTGCACTCATTTTATTATCTAATCCTCTTTATTAGTTATTTTGTCTGATGTCAATCATACCTCAGGAAATTTCCTCATTAAAATACCCTGGAGTAATGCTTACCCTAGAGTCAATCTTTTCCAACAGACTTCAACTCGATAGTTTAGCATATGCTTTTTGCATGTTTCTTTCCTATTACCAGGTCTTTTATTGTTTAAATGTGACTTAAAATAAAAGGGAAAAAAGTTGAACAAAATACCAACATATTATTTTTAGAAAGTACAGATTAGATAAAACTTCAAATGTATAACTTTCTAGTATTATAATCCCAAAGATGGCATAAATTTTGGAAATTAAAATCTAGTACATCTGAATTTCAGTCAGAGTGATTGTCAGGTTTTGACAAGCCATCCTATGATTATTTTATTTACAGGAACAGTTCAGAATGCCATGTATGAGCCTGGCAATTTGAACTATTTTACTAACAGTGTTAGATTCTTTGTTAACAGAAAATTTAGGAAGTGCTGTGTCTTAAAAACTAGTCAGATTTATAAGAGCAGTTATCTTTCAACAGCAAAAGATAACTCTAGCCTTTCCTCATTTCTGATATAACAAGGTGACAGTGATAAATCTGAAAGCAATCTTTTTATTGATTCCCTTAATGGAAAAATTCCTTTGGGATAACATATCATGGCCACTGCCTTTTACCTGCCCATTCTACAGATTAATATCTGTTCAGAGAGTAACTAATTAGTCAGTAACTAATTAAACAGATCCGCTCAGTTCAAGTCTCATAGATACAACAGTCAACTTCCATCTACAATCAAGCACATACAGTACACAAGATTATACACATTCTTGACATAGGAATATTTTTAACTTTGCATTTCAGAATTGAAACTACTAATTATGGGTGCTCTCAACCAATATTAAGTTGCAAATTGGGTGATATTAATTCTATTTATGATACAAGACATAATGGACACTCAACTGTAGTCTGATTTAAAACTGAAAGCAATAGCCATATAAGCGAGAATGATCACATTTACCCAATTCTAGTTGGTGTTTGAGCAGGATTATAGAAGATTGTCATACAAAAAGAACTGGCAATGTAGTCAATAATGCTCAATAATGCCTGGATTCACAAATTGCACCAAGCTGTAAGATGTTTATCATTCACACAGCATGCTGCACAAATCTAGCCACTGTTGTCTGTAAATCATGGTTTATATGATTTCATAATATTATAACAGCATATTGTTATGACTTCAGTTACTTATGACTTACCCAGTAAATTATGTTTAGATATGCATCAACCAAGCTTGTTTCATTATTGGGTATAAGTATTATTTGAATGCACTCTTTATCATTCTCTTCTCTACCACTATTGCTACTCCTATTGACTCAAATATTCCCCATGATCCTAGTGTCTCTCAGAAGGAAAGTATAATGCATTCTTCTCCTGTTGTTGTTTTTTTGTGATCTAATGATGAAATTGAAACTTTCACCATTTCTAAATGTGTGCTGGATGTTTCATCTTAACTTGCCCTGCCCCCAAATTGAATGATTGGAAAATATAAACAAAGCAGCAGCAATAAGAGGAGCTGGTGCTAAGCCCAAGTGCCATCTCTGCAGTTTCTTCTAGGAAGTCTGAATTTGGATGTGAGGAAGGGCAAAGAGCTAGTTGTGAACAAAAATCTATTTATTCAGTCTGTCATAACCTGCCCATGAAATATGACATGATAGCAGATTTTATTAGAAAGTGTAACAATTAAATAGTTTCTAGACTGTATGCATTTTGTTTATAAAATATTGACACCAAAGTATTGGGGTGGGATTAGTGTCAGAGATGCTGATTCAACACATATGACTCTCGTAAGCCCCATAGAGGCTCAATTCAATTGCAGTTTGAACTGTATAGATTAACTATTGGGTCACATCTAGACTCCTTCAAGGAACATCTTCATTATGTCTATCCATTTTCATAGTTGTTGTTACAGACCCAAACATAAGAAAAATAGTAACCTCATTATATTATAAAACAATTTTTAAAAAAGTCTAATCAACCTAGTAAAAACCAATGGATATAATTTGTGTTAGTAGCTTTATTAAATGACTCTTTGGTACATATATAGTCCTGCCTAACTCTAAGAGTTAAATGCTTATGTATTTTATTTAAATAATATTTTGTTCTTTGTTCTATTTACTTTTTTATTTTTATTCTTCAGGCTAAAGGAAACACGTTGTAAAGGATTCACAGTCTTGAAATCACACCAATCTAAGTTGTCCCACTGACACAAATAAAAGGGTGCAAAGCTTGCAGGACTTTGCAGTACCAGGCTGGCCAAGTATTAGTTTAAAACCCTGAGTGGCACCTTTGGGATATGCTACAAAAATCACATTCCTAAATGATTTATCTCTTAGAGAATGTGAAACCTTTTACTCTACTAGACAGCAGTTAACCCATCTCAAATTGACCAGTGGCATTTCAAGAACAACCTCCCTTACTTTTCTGAAAGAGTGAATGAGAGTGTGTGTAAAATCCTAGCAGAAAATAATTTGCAGCTGTGATAATATCAGGTTGGGATTTAAAAAAAATATTAAAAAGGATATGGAGAGAAAAGAAAAACACTCCACGATAGTTTTACATTGAATAATAAAAGATTAAAAAGGAGAGCCTGTAAATAATTAGAGGCTGCTGTCTGAAGCCAGTTGCAGTCGCTGCAACTGATAATAAACTTAAACCCCCTTGAGAGCAGGTAAATGCTTTGCAACCCTGACCCCCTACATCTCACATTACTTAACTACCCTGCAGCTCCACCATTACATCACTATCCCAATGATTGGTCCCTGCAGTTTAACTCTCTCCCTGTCTCCTCTGATTAGGGACGAAGGAGGGAGCGGCACAGAAACTTCTGTCGCAAAGTTTATTGAGCCTCGTCCGGTCGTGGCCAGAGAGTCCTTTGCGTGTTTAGCATAAATCCCAAACAAATTCGAAGAGCAGAAAAAGGGCGAGAGAGGAAAAGTCGAGAGGTCCTCTTTAAAGAGGAAACGTATCACATTGGAGACATAGGGAATAGAAGTGATAGTAGCAGGGTGAGTCGTAGAGAGCAAGGAGAAGAGGAAAATTAAAAACAAACCTCATGGACATCACTGGGTCTGAATTCCCTGCTGAGGTGCAGAACATGAGAGCCCTGGAGTGAGTGTACGTAGAACCTGAGCCAAAGCTTAACTAGCCCGAGTGAGTCATATCCTTCCCATTTGATTCCAGTCCAAATGATGATGTAATGGTTCTGGCCCGCTCCCTCTGCTCCGTACGCTGCCTCCCTCCTCCTTTTTAGCTCGGTGTTAGTGAAGTCACCATTTAAATCTGGCACAGCCGAAACAAAAACAAAAAAAAGTACACAACAAAAAAAAAAATCTTCAATGTAACCAAAACAGCCCCAGGCGAAGTTCCAGACACACAGAGACTTCGATGGTGCAATTGCCATTGGATACGAGTAAACAGAAAAAGAAACAGTGCCGCCTCAGAATGGCCACAGCAGCTGCATGTAGGAGATCAGAAGCAAACCTCCAGCATGGGAGCCACCACAATACATACAACTTTTCCCCCCTGGAAAGGTGCATTTCTTTCAGAGGCGCGCACCTAGAACGACGCGTGTCTTACGCGCATTCGGACCTCAGCAGAGAAAAGAGCGCGCGGAGTGGGAGGTTGAGAAAAGGAAGACGAGAGAAACAAGCAGGAACACGAGGGCAGAACTATGTGAAATATGTTGTGCTTGATGGGGAAACGAACGGGACAAGCCTGTGTCGAGTCTACCTTGCTTTAAAAGTGAACGGAGTTCTCCACTTTCTTAGGTAATGGAGAGACTTTCTGGAGAAGAAAGGCAGCCTGAAGGATACAATCGTCTTGTAAAAGGGCTGCTTCTGAGAGTAACATCTTCACTTGCGATACACGAGTGTCTCTCCCCACCTCCCCCGCCACTATCCACTGGTTACTGATTGGTGCAGCTGGACCTCAGCGCAAAATCCGTGGCCCAAAAAAGTAGGAGGGGAAGGGAGATATCTTTCTTTTCTAGTATGAGTTTGGTGTCATCTGGGCAAACATACAAATGCTGGGCTGTAGTAGAATTGGTGATAGCTTTCCTTTTTTAATTACAATAGATTTCCTCTTTTCTTTTTTAATTATGTGAGGGCAACCCAGGAATATAACTAACAAAGTTCATTTTCTTCCTATTATAAATACTATTTAAAAAAATAAAAAAAATATGACTTCCGTCCAATGAGACAATTTACTTTCTGATCTAAAATTATCCAGCAGCACCACAGTTGCCAAAAAAGCAGATGTTTCCTCAAATCCTTTTTCATAATTGTCTGACAATATTATTGACGCTGCACATTGCATTCAAAAGTGGCTTGATAAGCAAAGGTGTGTTTCTGGCTTCCTTTGCTTGTATCTACCCATTGTAAGCACTTCTTTCCTACTCTTTCCCATTCCATTTCTCTTGACAAGAACAAGTAAAGTGGGTGGACATTTCAACAGTAATACATTTTCCTCCTCACATAAGGAAGAAGTTGATTTTTAAATTCCCAGAATGTTAAATTTCACCTGTTGCATACATTTGTCCAAAGACTTCACAGTTGGTTCAAGACCTTTCAGATGTTACCCCAAATTACAACCTTGAATTAAAGATAAATCACATTCTTTGTCCAGGCTTTGTATACATTTATAGAATATGGTATAAAAAACTTAATCTCTTGGCTTTAAAAAATATGTAGCATGTTCTCAAATAAATATGCTGGGTAATTGCTATGTCAGCTATAACAGTACTGATGTAATTATCTGTGCAATTAAGAAATTGTTCTTCTGGATGTTTGAAACCATTAAAAAAAAATAGCCCAGTCCCTATTAACTGATGTGCACAATTGCATGTGGGTATATCCAATGATATTTAACAGAAGGAAGTTTGGACAGAAAGACCAGGATTTTAGTCATTCTTTTACAATAGCAATGTGAAGACAATTGAGAAGATTGAAGTGAGGGAAGAAAGAATTAAAACAAAAAATATAATACCATATTTATTTCCAAAGGGTTCCATGAGATTACCTAAGGAAGAACGTAACATATATTCAAACCAAAAAACACAGTGTCTTTTAAAAGTTTGGTCTAATGGTTCAAACACCATGCTAAAAGCAAGAGACCGTATGTTCAAGCCACATAAAAGCCAGTTAAGTGATCCTGGGCCACTCACTCTCTGTCTCTCTCTCATCCCAATCTGCCTCACAGGGTTATTGGGGTGAGAATAAGAGGAGGAAGATATATTGGATATGTTGTTACCTTGAATTATTTGTAAAAATAAAGGTGGAATATAAATACATTTTACAAAGGGTTATAATTGTGCAAATGGTAGTTTTCAAAAATGTGTCACTGAAAACGTATTCTATAAAATAAATCAGTGGGTTTTTTCCCTTTTTGGCCAATAGGCACATAATTTCTAGAATATGTCTTTGTTATAATTTTGATTATCTCAAATGGCTAAGTTATCAATTTTAGTTATCTCCATAGATAATCAACTACGGGTACAAGGAAGATCCTGTGATTTGGATCTATCTACTAAACTGGATTGATGGCAATACTAAGTTACATTGGAATATGACAGATTCATCGAGAGAAAGCATTGTGCATAAGAGGTGATGAGCTATAATTATTACTGGCGCCACTAAAGCCAGTAACTTGACAATATCATATGTAGCTGTTATAAAGTTTACTTCACTGTGTCACTGGCCTACATAACTCATTTTTGTTCCAGTGACTAGTTATTGATTTTTCATCTGTAACTTAATAAAAAGATGTTTAATCACTCTAAAGCTTTCTTTTATTTCCAGGCATTGCAGTCTATTTCCACAATTTAGAAATGTTTTTCTCTTTGCCAGCAAGCTTGTAATTCTTTTTAAAGGAACCATATTAATTTATAAATAACGTAAAAGAATTACAATAATTGTACAAACATATTATATCCCTTCAGTTATACATTTTCCATTAATTTTGTCATGCATAAAGGTTGACACCAGTACTAAATATTTAGAGAAAATATTAAGAAATGTTGATCTGAAACATATAAATAAATACAGTATGCTTTTTTAAAGCTGAAACTTGGAAAACATGTTTCTAACATTTTTTCTAAAGTAGGTAGCATATCTAGAGAGAGATATAAACAGAATCAAAGCAAAACCATTTAAAACAGAAAACTTTAATTCATAAGGCATGTAATTATAGGGACCTGTCTGCAATGTTTTTATACTAGAACAAAAAATCACATCTTCAGCCACAGACTTGGGTTAATTTTTCTGGCAATAGGTCCTTCTATGTTTTTTTAAATGTTAAAATATTGGTTGTTTTTTTCTTGAAGATATAAAACTCTATAATTGTTGTACAACATGCCATTGCAATTGAACACACACCTATATTATGAAATGTCAGATCTGGGTACACAGGAACTACTTTAAATAAGTTGCCTACATCCCTAGATAGATTTTCCTCTCAGTTTCTTCCTGTTAGCCATAATAGAAAATTTTAAAAAGTTGAGAGATGAGCCACCTTTTCAGCTCTTAAGCTCAGAAATTTGATTCCTGTTTGAGAATATCTTTCATCATCAGATGACTGATGATAATTTAATTTAGTTTTAATCTTCTAGAAGCTCCAGATGTAACCAGGAATGCTGCCTAGAACTAAATAATACTGGAAACGTACTTCCATTTCTTTCAGTTTCCCCCCCAGTTAATATCTCTCCTAAAGTATTAGTTGTATTTCTAAGATATAAGTCTAGAAACTACTTTGTATCATCCCCCCCCCCTTTTTTAACCATGCCCATAAAACCCTATACGTATTAATAAAATGTGTATATTTGTTAATCATCCCACTTTTCTCCTAGGAAGTCAGAGAAGCATTAATACCTCTCTGACTTTCTCTGACTTCTTGGAAGTAGTACCCCCTCCAATTGGAATCCAGGTTTGAACAGAGAAAGCCAAAATCAGCTTGTGTTAGAAGAGAGGCAGGAACCTTTGTTTCCTGATCTTAGCATAATAGCTTAAACTACAGGTGTTCCTCAATTTACAACAGCTTGCTTAGTGACCGTTCGAAGTTACAACAGCAATGAAAAAAGTGACTTACGACATTTTTCACACTCACAACCATTAAGGCATCCCCATGGGCAAATGATCAAAATTCAGATGCTTGGTAATTCACTCATATTTATGATAGTTGCAGGGTCCTGGGACCATGCGATCACCTTTTGAGATCTTCTGACAAGCAGTGGGGAATCCAGTTTCACTTAGCAACTGCAGTGATTCACTAAACAACTATGGCAAGAAAGGTCATAAAATGAGGTAAAACTCACTTAACAAATGTCTCACTTAGTAACATAAATTTGCAGTTCAATGTGATTGTAAATTGAGGAGTACATATACTAAACCTCACTGATAGATTATTATTTTTTGTCTAGTGCCAATTCAATATTCTCAGAGATATTGAACAAAGCATGTCTAGGTCGCTAAGTTTTCTAAGTGATGCCTCTGTACAAAATGTGTGCAACTGGGCTTGTACTAACTAGTATTTAGAAATATTGTCTTATATTACAGAACTCTTTCAGAATCAAAGGGCTTTTGAATGGAATGTTGCTCACTCAGACAGATATCAAAATCAGTGTGTTCCAACTTGTATTGGAATTAATATGTTCCACAAAATTAATAAAAAATTAATAAAAGGTTTGACTGCCGCTTGTGATATTTAAAAAAAAAACTAAGATAATTCAGATAGTTCAATCATACTACTTCTTCAGAAGTAAGTAGCAAACTGGTTTAATTCAAAAAAATAGTAACAGTAATAGTAATAATAAACAAGGAAGTGTTTTTCAATACTAAGTTAAATGCTTAAAAGGACTAAAATGAAATTGACACTGGTCTGAGAGAATGAAAAAGTTATTTCCAGCTCAGGTATTTTCTAAGACTGTTAATCTTTCCTCCTATGTTACAGGAAGCACCATTTTCCCATTTTCCTTCCTGTCATCTGTCAATGATTAATAATTTCCTGTCCAGAAGAATTTCCACTTAAATATAATACCAAATATGCATATTTTCATGTGCATATTAATTTTGTTCATTCTATTATTTCCTTCAGACATTGGAAATTTTCATATGTTTAATATCCAGATAAATGTGAATGGAGCTGTGGGGTGGGAAGAAAAAGATATTTAATTCTAAAAGCATCCATTTCAGAGCAATGCCCACAGCCACAGTTGACTAGCTAAGGAATGTTTACTGCTCCTCCCTGCAGCCTATCTCTTCCTCAGGGAAAGGGTGGGCAGACCTCACAGCTGTCTGATGTAAGCACAGTTACAGTTCCAGAGCTCTGGCTGCAAACTGAGTGTCTGCGTACGCAACCAAAATATCTATGTTTTGAAATCACATCACTGTAGGACTATTTGGCAGGATCAGCTGATGCTAACTCATGAGTAACATCTGAAATATTTATAACCCTAGTAACATGAATGCATCTTTTTGCCTCAATCTTTAATTAAAAACACTTTTACACACCTGTCTACCAAATTGCTTGTGAATATATAGCTCTCAGTAAAGTAAGCTGTTTAGAAATAAGTGGGAGTTATATACAAATAAATATTCTTAAGATTAAAGTCATGTGTCCAACACTTCCAAGTACTCCAGTGCTGAGTGCAATACATACCCTACAGCTTCAATTCACATACTGTGATTTTTACTTAGTGTCAATTTCACCAATTAGAACAGTGAAAATCATCTTAGGTTTTTAGGAACTAAGGTGTTCTTTCAAAATATCTTTAAACTGTATGTACATTATGTACATTTTTTTAAAAAAAATCTGTATTTCTAAACAATTTACATGGCTAAATAATTCCAAAATAATTATTGTACATTAAAGAAAATTTCCTTTTCCTACATACATTTTTTTCCTTTTCAACCCAAAATCCTTTTACTCCCTATGGAATCATGAAGGCCAGAAAAAATTAGGGTTAAATAAGCTTTAATTACTATCACATGTACAAAGACTTAATAAACCTATTATTTTTTAAAAAATCTCTTTTTTAAAGTGGCATATTTTCCTTTTTTAATTTAAAATAACTGTGCAGATGGTTTCTTAAGGACTTCTCTGCAAATTGCTTTCAGTGAACTCATTCAGTCACAGATCACTGCAAAAATCATGTGGAGATATTCAATGCTCAGTTCTACCTGGGTGTCCTATTATTTTTAGTGGACAGAACCGTAGAAAATTTTTTATCCAAAGACTAAAGAGTGATAAAGATAGAACATTTCTCAGTGTGAAGTGGAATGCCAAACTTATGGGGGAGAAAAAAGGAAAGAAATAATGTTGTGATTAGGTGTGATTGGGTCCTGGAAGGCAGGAAAAAAAATAGAGTTCTGAACCATAATACAGAGATTGTGGCTAGAACACCACAACTAAGCTCAAATTTAGATCACATCTGGATGATATTCAACAAGGTACTGTTTTTCAAGTTCCGTTGCCCATCTTTGCTGCTATGAACACTTGAAAAGAAAAATACAGATATATAACTATCCTTTACAGTAGAAGAAAAATCATTCCACAACTGCAAAAGGCTGATAGAAAAGACTTTATTTGATCAGCAAAATGGCTTGAGGAAAAGATTACTAATCTTTTTCTCCTGTCCTCCATCAATTCCACCATTCTGATCAGAATCAAAGCCCATCATAGCTACATCATTTAAAACAAAATTGCTTTGATTCGTGTAATATCATTTATCATGTACACAAAAGTGGAACGGACCACTTCCAATTGAAAATTAATGACAGCAGTAATCAATTTTCAATCCTTTGTGATGCTCCAGTGGGACTGAACTATTCAGTAAAGGCATAGTTTCCATCTTTCCTCATACATGAAATAGTGAAATTCCAGGCCTTAACCTAGCCATGAACTGAAGAAGCATCTCCCTCCTTTCTGAGATTTATTAAGTCTCTTTTGTATTACATCTCAGGTGAGATTGTCAAAATCAATTAATGTTAGCTGGAATGCAAAACCTTTTTGTTTGGGTTTTTTTTTTGTCATTTTGGTATTGATATTTGCCCATAGGAAATTGGGTGAAAAATCTGTCTTCTCTTTTACATATAGGCCCAAGTGAAGTAACCTTAAAACTATAAAGCTGACACCTAAAATTAAGTCTTCTGCATCCTATTACTAATTTTTGAACCATGTGTACAGTAGAATTTTAAATTACAATAGTAAACCTTGCATTTTATTTGTTTCTTTGTTTGTTTGTTTGTTTATATCCTGCCTTTGTTATTGCCATAAATAATATAAGGCAGCAAATATATTCAACACATTTCCTGTTCTTATTTTCCTCATGATAAGAACAACTCTGTGTGACTGGCCCAAAGTCACAGAGCTAGCTTTCATGGTTAAGATGGGCTTAAAATGGAGCTATCCTGCTTTCTACCCTGATGCCTTAACTACCAAATCAAACGTACATTCTCTACATACTAAAAAGCAATCTAGTAAGAATATATAGCAGACGTATGTTTACTGGGGTTTTAAAAAATGAATATAAAATTAATCTCAACCAGCGTAATAAAAATTCAGTAATGAAATTTGGGTGATTTTTTTTAAAATGTCTTTTTCTTTTCCCTCTAATACATACTGTACTTCTGTAATGGAATCAGAATAATATAATGATATTTGAAAATGTAGATACTATATGATATTATACATTTGTACTATACAACAGACCATCAGAGATTTGAAATAATTTTATTCATATTTCCTATATGTTTTAATTTCACTTCTTGCATCTTATTTTATTTTTGTATGCTAACTCATAATTCCAGTGTAGAAGAAAACCTGGAAGCTTGATTATTGATAAGCAATTTGTTTTAGGCTTGGATTAGCTTCCTTCAAATGAAGTCCAAAACTAAAGCTTATATCTTAGATGAAGAGAAAGTTAGAAAATTGTTTTTAGTAACTATTGGTATTCATTTCCTACTAAGCCTTTCTTAAATTCCTATTTATCTTGGCCTATTAGTCTTCAGCTTTCAAAGGGCCACATACAGCCTATATGTAGAAACAAGTCTTTCTGTTTGTCTCAAACCTGTTATGCATAATTTTCATGTGGTACCCTTTCATATTTTATGTATTATCTAAATGGCTATGTAAGTATTCCCTACTCACTTTTTCCAGCCAATTCATAATTTTATGTATTTGGCTGTATTCCCTCAAGCAGACTTCTTCCACCCCCTCTTTTCCAAACCAAGATTTCTGAATCATCTTAGCTCTGCTTTCACAGGGTCTTAATTAGGATAAAAATGAAAGCATTACTCTAAAATCCAAAGCATGTTAACTGGAGAGTAAGTCCCATTGAGTTCATAATTTCCAAGGATATGTTTGGAATTGGGCAATTAATTTTTTTTAATGTATACACATATGGTTTCCTCACAGTAAATGTTGGTCTCAGTTAATTACATCATGCAGCATGGTAAAATGATTCCAGGGTTCCCAAGGAAACTGTTTTCATTAAACAACAGGATTCCTTCATTTTAATCTTATGCTCACACAAGGCAAACATTTGGTTTTATCTAACGTCACAGCAGTCTCAGACTATATAAGCCTCTAGTGGCTATCAAGATCAGCAAGGATAAGTTGGGTGGTTCAAAAATGTGAAAAGTAAATAAATATATAAATAAAATTGTTCTTGATTCCAGAGGAAAAGTCTCTTGAGACTGCATCAGGCATTGTTAAGAAGGCCACTTGTATTTTGATTCACTACATTTGGCGATATACCAAAAATCTATGCTTGGCAAGCTTGGAGGCATGCTGAAAAAGGACATTAATCCTAACTATAATTTGGTTGATTATTTTTAAAGATTTAGTTGACTTTAGCCTACCTTCTATCTTTGCTTGGATTAATTTAATTTTGCTCACGCTGTCAGATTGGTTTGTTTTGCATCTTTGGCTGTGAAGACAATTTAGTACCTGATTGAACAACCATTACAAGTTGAGTATGATGGTTTTCTATCAACAATTATCTCTGCAAAAATTGCTGGTATTTTCCTTAGATTACACTTTATTAGGGCAGAAAGATGTTGAATTTTAAGTTTCTGACTGAATGTGGAAGAATTCTGCATAATCAAAAAATATCACCCTGTGATAACACAATTATCTGTTCAGTGTTACCCAAGACCAATTCTTTTATATACAAGATATAAAAATACAAGAAAAATAAAATTATAAAATATTTTCTTAACATGTCAAAAAAGAAAATTATCTTTTGAGTGTAAGAATTTATATTTATATTAATAAAGAACAAATAATTTATTTCAAATGATGAATTTTTCTACCTAAAACTTTGAAATTAGAGAATAAATATGCACGGTAATTTTTCTGAAGGAGAGCCATGGATACAATCACACTATATCAAAACTTCTCTCTTAGAGGGTTATAGTAGGTAAGTTAAATATGTTACCTTAATTACTTTCTTTAAAAAAAAACCTGGGTGCTTTGGATAGAATCCAAAATGGGAAAATAGTTCCATATGTTCAACAATGAAAGGAAAGAAAAATTCAAAGGAGTTGCGGTGTAGCATAAGAAGTTGCTTTTTAAAGTGATCTCATGAAATACAAAACCCATTCTGCATATACAAGATGTAATAGATAGTAAGCATGCAACTTGCTTTCCTTAACTTGTGTGGCCTTATATACTTTAAAATTTAAAGTAAAATGTTTAGGTCTAACATGCACAGTTGAAACTTCTTAGACTAAAGCTAAGAAGATAATAAAAGACCCCAGCCACCCCAACAATAGACTGTTTACCACGATGCGGTCGGGAAAA